>JAUMHR010000016.1:1389940-1401920 GCA_032361145.1 Enteromius fasciolatus | reverse complement strand
CCTGATTGGGAGCTCCAAAGTCACAAAAATACATACAGTTGCTGTAAGTCCTTAGTTCAAAAAGATGAAATTTCTTGCTTTCATTAATTCGATGTTTTAAACTTGGGAGAAGATTATGGGGTTTAACACTTAATCACATAGAGTACAAAGCATTTGCACAGGCCGCACACATCACGACAAGAAACACAGTCAGTCAAAAGCTGTAATATTGTTTATTAAATATTGCATAATGAGGCAATCACAGCAGTAAATAGTGTTTTAAATTCATCGTAATTAACAGCACTGCAAATAAACAAAAACAAACAAACAAAAAAATGCAAAATTCGCTTCTGCATACAGACCACAAAGTAATAATTATACATTAAACATCTCAGGTGTCATCTCACACTCTTGAATAACTCATGTGACTGCGGTAACAAACTCAGTAATTGTCTCACTAAAACAAGTCCTTAAAAAGTAACGTGTTTACCTCAAGGCCAAAAAAATAAAACGAGGCACAGTTCAATGAAGCCATGAGACAGAAAGGCATTTCAATCCCAACACAGTGTCAGAATCACTCGCTCAGTCATATGAGACGGCCTGTGTTACGCAAATCTCTGTGCTTTCCTAATATTCTTCATTTAATATAAACTGTAATATTCATAGAGGTTGCTGTAACTTCCATCGCTTTCATTCGGTTTACTTTACATATTTACAACTCTGACAGAATAGGAAAACTGTGAATTTCAACTGTGTTCACATAAAGTTAAAAGTTTCTCAGAGCACTACATTCAGATATGCTACGCTATCTTAGAACGGTTCGAAAGGCCAAAACATCATACTCAATAGAGATCGCATATACGTGTTTGAATTCCTTCCTGACAAAGGTTTTAGCAACAACTGGTTTAAAAAAAAAGAAAAATATATCATCTAGATATTAATTTCTGTTCAAATGATCCTAATTCTTGTTTTGAATCGGACGGAAGGCTGGTAAGCGAAAGAGTCTCATGCTCTCTAGCAGCACGTTCTCTGGCATTATATGGAATGGACCTTATAAAACTAAAGGGGAGAATCAGAAAGACACACACATCCAAACATGTTTCTTCAAATTTGCTATTCTACTTCTTAAAAAGGAATCGAAAGCAAATCTACAACCTGGAGTAGATGTTAACTACATTCAGTTAAGGAAGACCACAAGCTAATCAATGGAGACTACCTAACTAAATGAACACGACGGTCCACATGTAGCATCCTCTACTGTGAATGGCACTTTGAAAATGAGGTACAGCCATCTTATATGGATCATTGTTTCCCAACATGCAACCGTATACCAGTCGTAACACTATGTAAATGTCACTGTCAAATTGGTTAATATGTTATCAAGGCTTGTTATCAGAGGGAAATACTACACCTCGGACTCGTAATGCACTCTTCAGAACAACCAATCTAAAAATGGATGACTAGAAGAGCAAAATAAATAAATAGTATGTTTTGAGGCTAAGCATCTGTTTAGTGGGGGTTAGTTGTAGCCCTTCGCCTCACTACATTCCATAACGCTTAAAGCGGGATTGTTTTTGTTACCAATTAAAAAGCTTATTAGATCTGCAGTTTCTAGAGTCGGTCACTTCATCGTAATTGTAATGTGGTAACATTTTGCAATAAGGTTTTAGGTGAATAGAAGAATAGGTGCTCATAGTTAGTTCGTGTTAAATAATTCGTTCAAATAAATAATGATAGTAATCTGTCAGATTTATATAGCACTTTTCACTACACTCAAGTTGCACCCCCACTCTTTTTTCATCCATTTAATGAATGTTAACAAATCAGCCCTTACTGTAAAGTGTTACCACAATTTAGTATGAGAGTACAGTAAGTGCTGTGACGTTATCCTCTTTAACATGACCAATACTGATTTACATCATTTTGATGTCTACAAATAGCTTTGACGGATTCGCAAATACTAATGTTGTATCATCCTTTGAGCCCTCATCGGAATAGAAATTTACATCATACTCTTTATATTACTTTTACACGATGGGGGTGTAAATTGTAATTGAAACACTTTAGAAAATGGCTAAACCTTACTATGATCCTTTCACAGATTCTCCGACCTGTAACCCTTAATACAGACACCTTCAGGTGCTTTCAATACACTGTCATCTCTAGCGGTCACACTCAAAGTCCATCAAACTTTTATAGCAAAAATAAACTGTAGAATTTCATGTTTTTGTATGTCAGGTATGTGATGAAGTTGTACTTCAGTACAATTCGCAGCTGTAAACCTAAACACCTTTTCCATGTCTGGTATACTACTTCATATTAATGGCTTTTAGCGGAGTCTAAGCATTTTCAAAAAATGTCTTCTTCTAAATCCTTCAACAAATGCTGCCACTGTAGTACAGTTGAACTGCATGTTCTTCGCTGACATGCCGCACACCTTATTGATCACATACCTGGACATTCATCGGGGAGAGACCAAATTTTGCAAGGGACAAAAAGACTTCATTCGACGTCAACAGGTAGAGTGTCCCAAAAGGATCAGGCTGCTTAAGCATAGTGTTAGCATCTCTTCAGACAAACCATCATTTCTTTTAAAGTATCATGTCACAAATTAACAGCTTTCACATAATTTCCTGGGAAAGTGCCGAACTGTTTTGTCCTCTTGGATGTACCTGCACAGAGAACCCAATACAGAGCTCTATGATATAGTAAGGCAGAGATGATGTAACGGATCAATGCAATGATCAACGACACATACCCACGAACCAGCCATCATCACATTTCTCCATGACACTGACCAGGTCTCCTTCCTGCAGCTCCAACTCGTCTTCATTCTGAGGCATGTAATTGTACAGAGCCTGAAATCTACAGAAGAACACAACACAGCATTACAACTACTGCACAGATCACACTATTGACCAGATGTTAACCCTTGTTTAGTCAAATAAAGTTGAGTGGCTTAAATACACTGCACACAATTTCTTCTGTCTGACACAATTGGTAATATGTCACGCTGCTCACTTCACAGCTCATAAATATTTGACACACTCCAGAGCTATGTGAAATAATGCTTAATATGTAGGCTATATAAAGTAAAGCTAAATAAAAAAAATACATCAACTAGTGATTTCCAACAAACGCTGTTCTTTTGAAATGGTTTCAAAAATATGTTACACTGATAAATAATAATAATAAATGTTTATTGAGTACCAAATCTGCATATGAAAATGATTTCTGAAGAATCGTGACATGGAAGACTGGAGTAATGATGAGTAAAAGAAAACAGTTATTTTAAAAAATTGCAGAGACATGGAGATGGTTAAAAAATGAGCTGGGAGAAAAAGTGTATTTCAATGCTTTTGCATTTTCTTGCAGAACTTTGGCATTCTCTTGATAAATTTGGAGCCCATAAAACTTTTGAAACAGACATAATATGAGGCAGTAATATTATGTTTCAGTGCATTTTCTTTTTTAGTTAAAACTCAAATGTTTTTATAGTAATGTATGTACTTAACTTCTTAAATTTATCTCGAATTTGACCAGTTTTGCCCAGACCAATGATTACCTAATTAACATGTTTTCTTTAAATTGGAGCTTATAGAAAAAAAACACTTCACTTAAAGAAAAACAATTTTATACAGCGAGATGTCCTGTATTTTTAAAGTGCAAGTGCATGAACAGAGAAAACACAGTGAGGTAGATCATACTTACACCCCACAGCTCATGCGTCCAGGCTCAGGACTGCTGCTCTGGGACAGGGGTTGCTGGGAAATGATGAGAGAGTGTTTACTGGGAGGAGGCAGGAGTCGGTGGGCGGAGTCTAAAGGGCGTGACAAAGTGCTGCAGTACCTCACTGAGGTCTCTGCAATATTCATGATCTCATTACACACTGCCTCCTATTGGTGGAAGAGGATCAGCCCAACAGGTGGCCACAAACCAGGAAGTGGGGTCAGTCATTCAGATGGAAAATTGAGTTTGAGGAAGGGGCGGTGTGGTTAGAGAAGACAGTAACAGGGCAGAAAGAAGGGAATGTCCATTAATACCAGGAAAGCCGGAAAGGATGGTAGTGTCCAAAGGATAAGCATGGAAGAGTAAGACAAACAGAGTGAGTGCATGTGGAAGGATCGTATAGGACAGGCTTACTTGCAGGGTATGGAGATTTGTCATGCATTACATGGGTGAGTTTAAGGATTAGATATCACATAAAATTAAACACTGAGATGAGCCTTGTGATTGACTGTGATGTGTATCATAAGGACCAATCAATTCAGAATATGCAATAGCTCTATTAATCGTTCATATTCCATCAACACAGATGACATCAAGAAATAAGCATGGAGCAGTATGTGCATTTAAGAGTAATTGGGATTCCATGAAAGTTAATTTACCGTGAATGAATTGGCATTCATGTTGCTGTCTTGTATGTCAAACAGCATGACAGGACTCCTTGAAGATCGCCCGTAATATTCTACATCATTTCTTAATGGCTATGGGGGAGGAAAAAGAGCATGAATTAATTTATCTGGATTTTTAAAAAAATATACCATATATATCTGCGCACAACGATTCATGTTCATCAATGAGGTTTGGAATTTGCTCAAACAGCAGTTGTCACTTGATCAGTCAATGAAAGCTTACAGTACATCAAACGGATAAAGGACTGGAAAAAGACTGTGAGTTAGTAGCAGTCGCCATATTTTTATATAAAACATCAAAATCAAACAGCATGACATCATGCTGGGACGCTCCCTCTAGTGCATATAGTCCTTAGGATAGCTTATATCTCTAATGTATGTAGCTTGGTAGTCAGTAGGACTTCTTATCGTTAGTCTATTACGCTCACCAAGACTGCATTTTAATTTACATTTTCACTTTAATATAAATATTTCTGTTTTCATATCTTTTAAAATTTAATTTATTTCTGTAATGGCAAAGCAGCATTTAATTAAAACTATATTTTGTAACAGTGTAAAAGTTTGTCAATTTAAATCAATTTAATGGCTCCTTGATTAATACAAAATATTCATTTAAAAAATCATACTGACCACAAACTGTATAGGAGTGTACAGGTAATAAGTATACATATTTGTCACTTGAACGCAGATACAAAATGGAAGAGTTCTCCAAAGAATGAGCAGAATACTACTACTACTACAACTAATATTCATATAAATCAGGGCAGTCGATTAATACCTTTTTTTTAAATTATTACATTATGTTCTTAATCAAATATATCGCATTTAATCACATATATCTTTTTTCAACCTCAAATACATAATTAAATAGACAAATACATAAAGTGCCTCCAGAAATCTAAATATTATTTTATAATCAAAGATTTTAACCCTTTCACTTGTCTGACCATCCTTTTTCCAATCAAAAATGTTCAATCTGCCGTTAGATTTAGGGGTCCTTCATTTCAATGTGCACACTCTATAGACTCGTAGCAGACATGCATGATTTCATAATATGAAACATAAACAAAAACTATCAACATCCAAGCTTCATGCTAATCATGTTAGAGATACATGCAGAAAATTCTTTTCATCTGTGCTCCTCTCAATTGCGTGGAAGCCTCAAATGTGTGATTGAAACTCACTAGCACAACCAGAAGGGTCAGAAATATGTTAGATCTACAACTGCAAACTCGTGTAAACAGTGACCTCACTTGAGCTTAGGCACCATATCATGGGCACCTTTAACAAACACACCACACCATGCAGAAGATACCTCTGCCGGACTATTGTTCCTGCTGTAAAGAGCCTTGCGGAGGCTGCCAGCCCTGTCTATTTCAGCCCCATGCCCTTCCTGAAACTCCTGATCCAGCCTGTTGCCCCCAGCGAGCCAACCCTCAAGCCCAGCACCCCCACAGGGACTAAGGCTGCGGGACAGGCGGGGAGAGGGTGGAGAAAGAAGGAAGTCCTCGCCTTGAGGTGGAGTGAAGGTGAGGAAAGGGGTGGCCGAGCAGGGCCGGGGCGGATAGGGCGGGGGTAAAGGAGATGTTGAGGGAGAACCCATGGGAGAGACGCAGTAGGGGCTACCGTTGACGGGAGGCACGGGACTAGCTGACATGGAAGGGGGCAGATATTCACCCAAGCGGTAGGAAGCGCTTGGAAGAGGGGGTAGGGGTGGGGTGGGTGCGGCGGGGGGGCTGCTGCTGGCTCCGCCCACAGTGAGCGAAATCCACTCGTTGGAGATGGCGTGGACTTCGGGGGAGATCGAGCGGCGGGGAGACCGCGGCAGAGGGAGAGGGGAGGTGGTGAGCCGATTACGAATGGGCTTTTTGGAGGGCAAGGCCGGGTTTCAGGAGAAATGTAAGGAAGCAATAAAGAGGGAGGAGGAAATGGAGAGGTGAAACAGTGAGAACAACTATACGAGATAACGAATAAACAAAACCAAATGGGAAAATGAAAACAGCCAGTTGAAAGAAAATGATTCAAGGGCCACGACTTTTGTCAGGTCTTTACCTGTGGAG
Source organism: Enteromius fasciolatus (assembly GCA_032361145.1). Taxonomy (NCBI): domain Eukaryota; kingdom Metazoa; phylum Chordata; class Actinopteri; order Cypriniformes; family Cyprinidae; genus Enteromius; species Enteromius fasciolatus. The sequence continues at coordinate 1,395,466 of JAUMHR010000016.1, read as the reverse complement.
AGGCATTAGTGCTCCGGTGAGGTGACTGGCTGATAGGGGGATCAGGGTAGTCCACTCCATTTTTCACTCGGGGTCTCTTGTGTACCTCTATGTAGGTGACAGGGAAGATGCCCTGCCGGTTAGTGCCAGAAATTTTGCCTTCATACCAGTTCTCATCTACTCTGCGAATCAGCGTGATACGCTCCCCCTACAGGCAGAAGAAAAAGATTTTGAATGAGTGTCTGCAGACATTTATTTATGTATTTATTTTTTATTTTATATATATATATATTTGTATATGTGACCCTGGACCACAAAACCACAAGTCATATGTAAGTCATAAGTCACATGTCTATATTTGTAGCAATATCAAACAATATCAGAATCGATTCATATTTAATCACCTTCTTGCTGAATCTCTTATAGTCACAGCTGTCTCTGCACATTTTATTCAGCTGGCTGGTGACAGATCTGTACTGTATGTTTGGCTTAATTTACAGTGTAAAAAACATTGTTTTTTGAAAAAATTATCTTTATTTTTACTTTTTCTCTTCCACAAAACGTTTCTGAAAGCTTTCAGCTCAGCTTGTTTCATTACACTTTAAGTGTGTTTTGCTGCACATTCAGCTTGGAAAATAATAATAGCATGCATGATGCTGAAGAGGTAGTTTTCTAGTAGTGGTACACTACATCTGGTTAAGGTTACTGACTCCTATGAGCTTTTTAAATTGCTGAAACAATACCTTTCTGAAAGACATTTCAACAGCAGTGTCACCAGTGAAATTGAATCGAGCAATAGCTTCTCCATACTCCAACACCTGGACCGGAGCACACTTCTTAGGCTGAGCCTTTTCTGTAGGGGGCAAGATCTGGAGGAACAGCATAACAGACAAGAAGCTACTGCATACTCAGAAACTCTATAAATAAAAAATATAATATTAAAAGATATCAGAGAAGAAAATGTACCTCAACGTAGCTACGCGGAAAAATCCCAACTCTCCCATGATGCTCTCCCTCAAACCAGTTCTGATCAACCTGCCGGTAGATGTAAACAATATCTCCCTTTTGAAATGGAAGTTCCCTGATAAAGTGAAAGGAAAATCTGGTTATATTTGTAATGTAGTTTTTTTTGTAATTTTGATATGCTGTTATTAACAAACACTTATTATGATCTTATTAACATCCTTAGATATGAATTGTGAGACACTTACTTTAAACTTTCTGCTCTGAAGTCAAATCGAGCCAGAGCAGGAGTCCTCTGCTGACAACAACAGAGCATTAGCATTACTTCACAGTATCCAGTACAGCAACTTTCTTTGTTACATAAAAAAGCCAGAAAGCATTCAACAATAATACCCTTTAAAGTATAAAACAGAAGATATGTCACCTCTATGGTTTTTCTCTTCTCTTTCTCATTAATAACCAGCAGGTCGCCGAAGCGGTCATTAGTAATGAACTGTTGATGAGTCACAACCAGCCCAGCATGTCTCCGAGCAGCTGTATCTGCCTCTTCCTGCTCTCGCTTTAACCGTCTCTGCTCTTCCAGAATTTTCTTTAAAAAGAAACAGGCATTTAATTCACAAAGATTTTATGCCTGTTATAAATGTACCACATTGTATAGCAGCCTCTATAAATTAAATTAAAATCCACATGTCCATCATTATCAATATATATATATATATATACACACACACACACACACACACACACAGATAGATAAAACAGAATATGGAATTAAAAAAAGATTTACCATTTATTAAAAAATGTAAACGTCAACCTTAATAAACCCTTAAAGAGAGATTTATAAAACTGTGTTAAATAAAGATGTTTTCTAGAGAAAAGTTTTTGAATATTTTTCTCGTAACTGTTTTATGATCGAACATCATAACTTTGTCATTGGGGCAGAGAATTCTACTTAATTTAAAGACATACTCTTTGAAAACAAGTCATATTATTAATGTTCTTGCACAAACAAAATTATCTTTTTTTGAGGATGTTTACACGTTGTTCATGAAAAAAAACATAAACACGCTGATTAAAACAAATGATTTGTTTGTGGTGGGAAGATAATGGCACCTCTTTATCTCCGTAGCGTTTCCGGACTGCCTCGTCTGAGTTTTCTCCATGATCTCCTTGGCTTAATGGATGTGAGGAATCGGATTCTGTTTGAAGAAACACAGGAGTCACTTTCTGTTGCCATAAAAAGCAAAATTACACAAAGAGTAAGTGCCATGATTCAAATCTATCTTGGCTCAAGCATTGCACAACGCTTTATATTCCTAAAATGCCCATTTATACAGAGCTTTGAAAGAGTCAATGTGTATGATATAGACACTCTCACAAATACAACAAGAGAAAGTAAATAAAATCCATAATCTAAAGTACATGAACATACAATGGCTTACACATCTTACAGTTTAAAATGACAATTGTCTATTAATGTATGTGTTTTGAGATCTGCAGGATAAGCGTAAGCCATGGTTTATCAACATAAAAGGATGCATGCAAAAAAGTATGGTAAAAATACATAACATTCAGACATAGATTAAAAAAAATGTCTAGTGGAATATGTATAATGCAGTTTTGAAAATCCAAACTTAAAGACACAAACATGTAGTTATAAACAAGTAAACAATAAACTTGTCCAGACCCTTAAACAGAGTGAAAACAGACTCCTGCTAGGGTTACACTATTTTGTGGAATATTACTTCTTTATTTAAGATCAAACCTATGAAGCTGTAATTTACAAGGCGTTGCAGTGCGATAAAAACAGTGCTAAGAAACACTGTTAAATGCTTGTTTAATGTACATACTGCATCAAGAATAACATGGGAGGTCTGAGTATATTTTCTCAAGCTGACAAGAAGCAAAATGAATCCGAGCCAAAATTCTCTTATCGTTATTCTATGGATGGATGGGGAAAAAAACTTGTGGTATGCAGTAACACATGATAATGGATCATATTAAGACATAAGTTTTCTGTAACTTCTAAAAATGATGGGCATATACAGACACTTTACAATAAGGTGTCATTTGTTAACATTAGTTTATGTATTAACTAACATGAACAAACATTGAACAATACATTTATTTCAGCATTTATTAATCTTTGTTAATGTTAGTTAATGAAAATACAGTTGTTCATTGTTAGTTCATTTAAATTCAAATAATGCTAACAAGCACAAATTTTCATTTTAATAATGCATTAGTAAATGTTAAAATTAACATTACTGAAGATTTATAAATGCTGTAGACTGTTATTGAATTATTTAATTAATTGATTAATTAATTAATTAGTATATATTAACTAAAGAAGTTAATGTTAACTAATGAATGAAATCTTATAATCTATGACTATAAGTCAGATTTTTTTATTATACTACTGTTTATGATTCGATTACATAATTCTCAGTGTTTCATGGGATGCAAAGATCGTTTCCTCACAAAACTTAAGTACAGTCTTCTCAATTTGTCTGAATTTACAATACATTTTGGCTTAAAATAATGAAAAAAGCTTAAACTTTATTGTACAATGTTTTGAAATCCCTGGGAACAAGACAAGAAAAAAGTCACTGTTGTGTTCTCTGGGGTCTTGGCTTTTTGGATTATATGTTAAAAAAGAAAATTAAAAAAAAAAGTAGAAGTCTGAGAATAAAAAAAAAGTGACATGACACACTTTTACACTACTCAACAGAAATGGATAGTATGCCAATCTGGTCACAAACCACACAAAGTCAGCACACGGCAGTAATGGGAAAAGTAAAGTCACTCGGTGATAGCAGACAGGAGAAAGAAAGGCTGGAGGAAGATGAGTGATCACAGACATTATCATGCCCGAACATGAGTGTGGACAATCTGACACTCATGACACTCTCAATATAGCCACCTTCAGAGTGATCTTTACTGGCTTCTGAGCCCTCCACATCCATGAGGTCATCCGAGTTGCACCCCTCAAAGGGAGAGCTGTCTCCATTACTGAGTCTCTCCAGCACCTCCAAAGAGGACAGGCGCTGGGGAATCAAAGGCTTCAGCTTGGCTGAGATGACATCTCCAGTCACAGGCTTCATGGCAGAAAGAGTGCAAGTCTTTTTGGCCTGTTGACTGTGTAGGGACCTGCGTAAGGAGAAAGGCGCTGGGCCCATCAGAAGCAAGTTCCTAGGGGGAGTGCACTTCTTCTCCTGCTGTGTGTTGGCCTGTTGGCGCTCGTGCCTGAGGATTGTGGTGAAACGTGTGTAGGAAGCCGGGCAGGTGCCTTTACACTTGCTTTGTTTGGTGTGGAAGGGGAAGTGATCGTGGTGATGGTGACCTGTGTGTTCTGAGGGCGTCTCTTTGGCAGGATCATGACTGCAACTGTTTTTCTCTTCTGGTTCATTTAGATCCAAAGGGAAGTCAGTTCTTGAGGTGTTCGGGCACTCGTCTGATATACAAGCTTCCTCCCTGGGAGTCTGGGCTTCTGGACAGTCCTCAGGCCCTGGGATGACAAGAGTCTCAGCTGACATGGCGGACTGGAGGAAGCAGGTCGGTGCAGGGCTGTGGGGCGGACTTGGGTTACTAGGGAGTATAGGCATGGAGGCAGAGCGAGTGGGCGCAGAGTTCGAACGCTGAATGATACGCTCAAACTCCATCACCCGAAACGTGACAGCATCACGGGGGATCATCTCAGTCCTCCCCAGGGTAATGTCGTCCCCTGGCTTCTCAAAAAAGGAGGCCAGGCAACGGACACTACCGTGGGGGCTGGAGCCCAGGGAGCTTGGCCTCTGAATGTTGTGCATGTTCCTATAGAGGGTGGAGAACTCGGCTGTGCTCCTCACAGATCCCACAACAGGTCCATTTTTTTGCAAGTTGCCCTTGCAAGGTGAATTTAACCTGTGATCGGCGTCTGTCGTATCTCCATCGTGTGAGCCACAAGCTTCGTGATGTAGATCCTCGCAGCTGTGTGCTTTAGGCCTCTGTTGCGTCGATTCGATCCGTCTTTCCAGGCTTTCATCAGTAGAGGGCGATAGCTTGGGTTTAAACTTTGAGGGAAGGATTTGAGGGATGCAGGCTTTGGCAGCTGACAAGGACTTTTTAGTCTTATATTGAGAAGCTAGTGCATTAGTGGCAAGAACTGATTGAGTATTTACAGAAGAGCAGGGCGAAATCATACAGCCATTCCCACCTTTATAATCCACTGGCAGGCATGCAGGGCAACAGAACAAACAGTGAATTAGATTATACTCATAACAAGCAGAGACACAACAATAGTACCGCACAACTGGCAAATAATGAAAGAAATGTCACATCAATTTCTAAATAAATATACAAAACAAAGATTATTTTGTCTGTAGAGCTTTCAAAAAGGTTCTAGTCTGAATTTAATTATGTAAAGTCTGAGAGTAATTGTTTTCCACAAACCAACTGCGAAAAAAGAAAAAGATTTCAATAATCATGTCAAACACAGAGCTGACTGTCTACACAACACTGAAACAAATACTAACCCCAAACTCTAAACTATACCCTAGCCTAGCAAATGGTAGGACATCCTGATAGACAAAAGTGATAAAGTCA
>JAUMHR010000016.1:1374405-1389840 GCA_032361145.1 Enteromius fasciolatus | reverse complement strand
TACTAACCCCAAACTCTAAACTATACCCTAGCCTAGCAAATGGTAGGACATCCTGATAGACAAAAGTGATAAAGTCACAATTGGATGATGAGATCCATCTGTGATTTTTCTAAACTCTAAATCCATGAAATTTTCCTGACAGGTTACTGCATGATGGGTTGAGCTTCTTGTAAACCGTAAAACAAACCAAAATATTCAATGAAAAAGGCTCTAGTGTAGAGTTTAAATTACATAACTCTTTTATGTTTAAAAACTGTCATATACACAAACGCAGGGTACCTGTTTATTTAGCATTTACTCTACTTCTGTTCTGACATCCAGAAAGTTCCTCAGTCATCATTTGTTTCCTCTTGTCAAGGTTTGTTCAAAAGTGCCAATATGATTTTCTCTTTGACCTATCAGGCTCCCCAAACCGCACCAAGACATTTACTCCCAATGTGGTCCTAAACTCATGTAAGCACTACTTGAGTGCTCCACAAATCTTGTGATTTTTCACCAAAGAAACCTCAAGTGTTCTGTGATGTTACCAACTGCTCTCCACAGGAATTACAGTCAGAATGTTAATAGATATTTGCAGTACGTTGCCAAAAATCTAGCGGGAACAGGAGGAATTACAGTAATAGTATGAGGAAACAGGGAAACGTTGCAAGCCTGATTGAAACTTACATCATTTGGATTACCACCACAGCTCCATAGTTGTTTTAGTTATGAATTAGAAACATATTTCTTTGACTCATCAACAAGACTGCATTGTATGTTCTGTATTTAAAACATGTTGTCTTAGAAATCCAAAGCAGAGAGAAACAAGAGTTAATAAAAGATCTTCACACAGTGATCAACAAAGCCCTGTCTAAACATGTGGGTCATGTTAACTATTAACGGATACAGTCATCATCTTCAACCCTTTTCGCCCCCTGCCCCCCCGAGCGGCCCATCCTCCGGGGCAAATGTGCTAGCATTCCATTCATGACCTCCTTCTGACAGCTGACCCCTCATACCTGACCACCCCTGATCATGCGGCATGTTTATCTCCTCGGCAGGGTGAGTGTCTACCATCAAATCCGCCCATTAATCTCTACATCCATCCCCTTTCCTCTCTGTCCACACCATGGCCCACTTCTAAAGCAGTTGGACACCCAACTGAGCCGAACCTCATGAGCTCATTCTGTCCAACAGGCCAGTGTGGAGAGAATGACTAAAGGTCAAACTGGACATCTGTTATGTTTCAACTGTGAAAAATGGCCAGCTTTAAAAAACACAGAAAGACAAATGAGCTGTGTTATTTGTGTGGTATTGTGAAGGAAGGAAGGAATGTGGAAAATGTTGATGAATAGAGGCTCAACGAGCAACAAATTGATCGGCCTTTACAATTGCGCAGTGTGATTTTGATTATAAATCCTTAAATCAAATTAATTTCAAACCTGAATAAGATTTGAATCTCTAAATAAACTAAATAAAAGCAGCCTGGAAGCCTACCTTTAGAAGAAGTGCTGGGGTGGCGCTTGTTAAGCGCTCTCAGGCCCTGCAGTGGGATATCGCCGCCCTCCAGGACACTTTTGTAAATGTGCCGATCGCATTCTGGAGCTGCCAGCCCATGGGCAGACAAGCTGTCCTTCTTCTCCACTTCACCGTTGCCTGCTTTACAGGCTGAGCTGGGCACAAATAGAGAAACAAGGCTGTGACTGACATAAATCATCATCGTCACGCGAAATGACTAGTGCTATGTTTACTTTATATAAAAAAAATGTTTATTATTAAAATATAGATATAGAAAATAGGAAAACTACTGAAATGCTGTACTAAAGAGAGAATAATAATCTATAAAATATATTATACTTGAACACTGTATTGGAGATTCCTGCTCATACTTTTTGGAGAAAAAAAAATAGGAAAAAACAACTAATTTTATGTGTATTATTATATAATAAATATTATAGAACTATTCAATATATATAGTTTTAACATTTTAAAATTATTATTACTATTTGTTTCAAATTAATTACCTAATTACTAATTACAAATCAAAATAAATAAAGAAATAACCAGACTAAATTCTTGATTGAAGAATATATGAATATTCATTTTACTTGTAATGTAGGCTGGCTACGTTTTTAGCCAGCTCGTGTTTGCTCTTTGATAGAGACAGCACCAGCTGCTCTGGCCCTTATCACAACATTCCTCAGAGGCCTGTGTGGCATCCTTTAAAAAACATACTTGAAACTTTTCATATGTATCAGTTAGTCATATAAACCTACAGGAAACCCTACAAACCGACGTTTTTTAGGGATGCACAACTTTAATAATTTGTCAGGTCTTCCCATATAATAAGCTGTAGTCACACCGCATAATTTTTACATGTTGGTATAGGAAAAACTGAAGTATATCATGCGTACTTATCGAATGCAATAAAATAATAAAACTGCCTGTCTAGAGTTCAGTAAGGCCTTGATATGCTTCACAAGACTATTCTATGCTGAAAAAGAAAAATGCATGATGTTGGTTTAAATTGGTCTGTTTGGTCTCAGTCTGATCAGCTTACAAGTGCTGAAAGCCCTAAACCAGACCAGCCTGACAGTCTAAAAAAGACCTTAAATTGTTTTTTCAGCAGGGTTAACACAACAGACTCACATGGGCTACATGCAAAGTGATTTGCGAGGGAATCTTAACCATGACAAGGATTTTAAATGCACAGACAATGGTCCTACACATCAGCAGCTCTGTTTCGGAGAGAATCAATCTACTCTCAACATGCCAAATGAAATCCTAAGGGCCCTAGCATACTTTCCTACTTTTTTATAGTTGGAAACAATAAAATACCCATTATTCACAAAAATTATGTGTGCGAACAAGTCACTGTTATTGTGACTCCAGGTTTAAGGATTCTTTCATACTGTACACATAATAAAAGTCTTCATAAATTACATCACTCCAGGGATGCATTGGATGCTTTCCGCTGGAAAAGTGTGAGATGAACACACGTCATTCCAGACGCCACTGGCTCCAAACTCAGGAACCTGAGCAGCTGCCTGACAACTGCTGGAGCGGAGATGGTCTTACCAGATTTATCTGACCGTTCGTAAGCGGAGTAAAGTATTTTCATGCTGTTCGGCTCCTTTTCAAGGATCTGTTAGCCATAAAGCAGAACTATGTTTCTCTCAGAGTTACACTTACACAAAGTTTGCCTCTCACACATTCCTCAAATCATGAGAGCATATTTTCGGTTTAGTGTTTTGGCTGAACACTAGTTGGCCTCCTAGTTTATAACTGAACCATGTGGCTTTTGATAAAACAATAAACTCCAAACATCAAAAAGATCCAAACACCAAAGAGAAGACTGTTTGGCTAAAACCATGTGCCAGAGATTCTTAAGAGAAAAGTAAGTACCACAAAAGCTTCATTCATTCATTCGTATGTTTTACCTTTACGAAAGAAGCAAAACATTGTTTAAACCATTTTAACTAATGAAAAAACATGACATTGAATAGATTGTATTTTGGTTGGGTGGGCTTTAGATAATACTTCAGATGTTATTCCCACAAATATTCACAATCATAATAAAATAATAAAATGTTCTAGACAGAGCACATAAAAAACAAATATTTGGAGAACTGCAAGCTTCAAAATCATTAAAAAATAAAGAAATACGGAAATAAAAAATAAATGAGCTAAATACATTTGAAATAATCATAATAATAAAAAACTATGTTTACACTATTTTTTGATTTTTTATTTACTATCTTGTACTATTCTGGAAAATCTTTGAAGGTTTGTATTGCTAACACTTTTCATGTTAGTAATAATATAACAACGCTTTGGATAACTCTGCTAAATGAATAAATGTAAATGAATAAATGTTTTCAGTGTTATATAATTACTAAAACAAATTATTAAAGTTGTCATTAACACAATTTTAAAAACCTGTTCAAATCTTAAAAGCATAATTTAAAGACATAATATTGCTGCTGTGAAGGTGTTATCACATAAATTTGCCATTTCAGGAAAAGATGTAAAAAACAGACACTTCATTTTCACAAACAGCACATTAAGATTTGGGGGATTTCTTCTAACAGAATGGGCGGAGGTACAAGGTCTCTTATCTGTCTTAAAAAGACATCCAGGCATTATTTTCAGACACTAGTTTCAGCACAAAATGAATTATCACACTATCTCTCTCCTCCATCCACCCCCTCCACGAACGAACGCACGCACACATGCACGCAAAAATACATCACACGAACACATTATTGCAAATGGTCGTTCAGGAAACAGAAGAAAGGAAACGAGGGAAATCTCCAGAGCCCCGTGACAGCTCTGCCTGAGAATAGATGGCTGGAGAGCAAGACAGACACACAAACACACCCACATACAATAAGGGCGTCAGAAAATGGTGGAGAGGAACATTTGTAAGAGGAAAAAGACATGGACTTACTATTGCTGTAGGTCGGAAGATGTGTCCAAGGGGCTGAAAGAGGGGGCACTCTGCAACAAACCAAACAAAGAAGTCATTGATAGCTCCAAAGGCTTGACTCTCTGGCAGCTGGAAAGGGAGAAGGCGCATTAGTCAGTCAGGCTTGCAAACGTCTGCCGCGTCCAAAGCTCTGAAACTCTTAGGTCCTCTGGACGAAGCAGAGCGTGGAGAAGTAAGCAAGTATTTTGGCCTGCATGCAAGTTAGGGGGGAAAACAAGCGACTGGGAGCAAGGGGTGGGATTAGCAGGGGCGCCCATTTTGGGAGGGGGCTGTCAGTGCTTCCACCAATCAGCTGCTGTCTCTCACCGAGGCTCTCTTTTGTCTTCTATTGAGTCACTCTCATTACTGGCCGGCCAGACAGGGAGACAATTAACCAGCTGGTGCGGGAAGCAGGCCAAATTACACGGGCAGACACACACAAATAGATTTACACACATGTATTTTGAATATCACGAGTGTCGGATCGAACATGCTGTACAAAAAGCCGATATTAATAGTTAATTAAAGGACGTTCACATAAGAGACATCCAGTGCTGGGTAGCAACTGATTACATGTAATCTAATTACGTAATCAGATTCCAAATATGAAGTACTTGTAATTAGATTATATTACATTTGAAAATGTTTTATTAAATTAATAAATAATTATATTTTATTTTAAACTACTTGTTATGTTTTTACATATTATGATTTAGCATCTGTTCCCTGATGTTGACTAATGATCACACAGACATGCATGTTAAAAAAAAAGAATTCATATTCATAGTTTTCAGTGTTTATTTTTCTTTGATAAAATCACGAAACTCCTGAAATTACTTCACAAAACCCAGATTCAGAGACTGTGACATTTAATGTGCTTCACACTGTTGATAACATGAAAAAGGTAACACTTTACAATTAGTTAACATGAACTAAGAATAAACAATACTTCTACCTACAGCATTTATTAATCTTAGTTTTGCCTTAGTTATTTACGAATGCATTATTAAAATCACAAGTTGTGTTAGTTAACATTAATTAATGCACCGTGAACTAAGAACTAACAACAAATGGTTGTACTTTATTAATGTTAACCAAGATGTACTGTAAGAAATGTATTGTTCATTGTTTGTTCATGTTACTTAATACATTAACTAATGTTAACAAATGACACCTTGTTATAAAGTGTTACCAAAACAATGATGTGCCTATTCAAATGTGATCAACAACAAGTTAGGTCAAAAGTAATCTAAAAGTATTTCGTCTGATTATATTATCTAAAGTGTGTGATGTAATAGATTATTCCATTATTAATGGACAGTTTCCTTCATGTAATTTGTAATCGATAACGGACTATGATTTATAAGTAATCTACCCAGCACTGTGTGCTTCAAGCCAATAAGGAGAGTGGCTGTTATCGCCAGGCAGCAACTCCCGACGGCAGATCAGAGAGAACCATTCGCTGGACGGCCTATAACCCCCCTTGCATTCTGAATGGTTTGCAGGTGTCTAATTTTAGGCTGCTGTTTCTGTTGCTTTTCCCTAAGTTCACGTCACAGATGGTAAAAATAGCGTGACAGCACACCTCCGAAGAAAAAAGCACAAGTGGTGTTTGCAAATACGATTGCACAATCCCAGCCTCCCGCTGTCCCTTCAGAGGCATGCCACACGACCGCCTCTTGTGACTGACAGAAGAAAAGTTCAAGTCCTGACCGCAACATGTTCATCCCATTGGTTGCTGGGGTAAAGAGGATCACGAATAACCTTCGCGAATGAATACAGGCTTTGTGCGGAAAATATCGTTCTATTTATACAGCGTCATGTTCCAGAAGTTTTGTTTCCTGAGGAACACCCAGTGACATAACAAGCCTCTATTACGTGTGCAAACCAGCCTCTGGTATTTTTGGACCTTTTTTTTCTTTCTTTCCATTTTTCTCCACTCTAAAAAACAGCCGGCACAGCATCCCAAGAGGCTTTCGCACGAGACTTGGCACAGATGTGAAGAATAAGCAAACAGGAAGCATGCATGAAAGCCTTATCTGAAGTGGCATGCATCTTAATCTAAATACTAGTGACAGCCAGTACAATACCTTAGTGTGATGCAGCTGTTGAGATGAGATGATAAGAAAGTGAAATTATGTAATTAAGTATAATATAAACCCTGTTACTGGCATAATAAAGTACAGAAAGCCCTGTATCTGAAAGCATATGCTTTTAAAATAGTATGGTATAAAATAACACACTAAAAAGATTGTAAAGTCAGAAATGAGATTTAAGCTGAGTACTTGACATTCTTGACATGACCAGCAAAGACGGTGGGTGAAAGTGACGTGCACAGTATGTCACTGAGGATATGGTTTCAAAGCCTTACGTTATTTGAAATGCCAACCAAAATAGCATTTCTCATATAAGGTATTTCACTCAGGAAGTAATAATGCTGAGATAGTATTCCTTGAGAATTTCCCATCATCTTATCTGGTATCCTGTTGTCACATTGGGGTATACAGGGTCTATTTTCGGTATGTAGGCCTTTATGTACAATGAATATATCCTTAAAAGGCATAGTTCACCAAAAAATCGAAATTCTGTCGTCATTTACTCACCATCATGTGACTTGCAGAGCCTAAAAAGATGATTTTCTGAAAAATGTTGGGTTGGGGTGAAAAATCTAATCAAATTAAATTAAATTAAATCATACTGGCCTTAAAAATATATGGGTAAGTAAATTGTGGATTTTTATTTTGGGTGATGTCACAACGAAAAATTATGTCTTGAGAAAAGTTGTCCAAATAAAGTCCTTAGCGATGCATATTACAAATCAAAAATTAGGTTTTGATATATTTACAGCAGGTCATTTACAAAATATCTTCACGGAACATCCTAAGGATTTTGCATAATAAAAGTCATTTTGACCCATAAAATGTATTACTGGCTATTGCTACAAATACACCATCCAGGGTCACATACAGTATTTCTAGCATATGTGCCTTAGAGCTAAAAAAAAAATAAAAGCCATAATAAAGATCAAGAGATTGTAAATTCCTTTCCCCTGATTGTTAAGGCTAGTCAGTGGAACAGTGTGTTAATAATGTTTGTTCATTTTCATGTGCTAGTTTCCAAACAGGTGCAAGAGATGACTCAAGAAAATTTACAACTTTTCTGTTATATAAATAGCATACAATGTGAGTGAGGTACTGTGCAACTTAACCACATGAACAAATGGGGCTTATGTGCCCATTTATGAAAGCATACCTTTACATGCAGCCTTTTTCTTGCATTCTCTGATAAACTGCTATAATCAAAGCACATCTTCTACAAATGAATGTTGTTGTCTCTGTTTCAACAAACATGTAATGGGTATGAACTTTTGGTGCAGTGATGCTGTATATTTCATTCCATATACTGGTAAACACGGGCTGACTTGGCTCGTCACTGTCACTGAGTTTGCCGTGTCAATCACAGAGGAAGCCAGGTCACATGCAGTCTCCAATAACCTTCGACCCACTTAAAGACAGACACACACGCAGCTTCATACTTAAAGTTGCCCCCAGTTAGGAGTCAACAAGCTCAATAAGTCTACTGCTGGGACTTGCTGTGACCTCAGTCTCAGAGCTTTAGGACTTAAGCTGGTATAACGGATACTGTTGATAATGTTTCTAATACTAACAGCACATTTCATGAGAGTACTTACTGTACAAAGCTTTAGAAATGTGCTTAATTTTATTTTTATATCTGAATTTTTGTGGGAATCCTACTAAGCCAATGAGAATTTCACACTGGCTTGTGAAACTAAGACTATTACAGTATTTCAGCATTGCATCATGATCGCAGTGAGACTGGCCTGCATCAGCAGACTCTGAGACACCCGTCCTCAAGGGAAGTGACTCCTCACTTTCGTCTCTAAACAAGGAAATCTGGAGAGAGACAGGAACCTTCTCTAAACTTGTGCCATGACGCTGAAGGTCAGATTTATGAGTCTATCCATCAGGAATGCAGCCTGTGACTCAAGGGTTTGGTTTCACTGTCAGAAGACCTGATTCTAAAGACATGGCATACATGCCATTCAAATAGGACACATGCATGGACAGTAATATTGTGGAGAATTATTACAATTTAAAATAGCTGTTATATACCTGTGGAAGCAAAGCTGACTTTTCAGCTCCAGTCTGCAGTGTCACATAATCATTTTATTATTTTCTAATTCTGTTTTTTATATTTGTTATTATCAATGTTGTTTTTTTCGGTATAGAAAGTTCAAAAGAAATGCATTTTAACACTGCAGAAGTCTTTACTGTCACTTTTGATCAATTAAATGTGTCCATGCTGAATAGTTTAGCTTAAAAAACATTGAAAAACAGGTTTTATAGTATAAAAATATCAATATTTAAAACGACTAATGTTTTTGTTATATCTCCAACACTAAAAACAATCATAACGAGTTTCTAAAATGAAAGGTGAACATCCCAATCACCTTGGGGTGTATCATGGTACGTGTCTCCAAGCAAATAAGTGTGAACGAATGTGCTATTTACTCCCAGGTGTTGAGTTGATGACAACGCTGCACAGGCTCTGTGCCACTGATAGCATAGCAACAGTCTTCCTATCCTTTACTGAACCCAGTGACAGCACGCCAGCGCTACTTTACAGCGCTTTACTTACTTACTGCGTCAAGGTCAGACAAAAAGTTTACACTGCAAAAATATAATCGCCATGAGCAGAGAGATTCTGGCAGGATGTTATGTACTTTCCCATTAGTTAAGGTGGATAGAGCGAATCTGACATCCAATAAGCGAATGATACAGAGGCCAACTTTTCAGTCAGTGCTGCCAGGCAACAAGGTTAAGCACAGGGGGAACAGTTTGGCTACTCTTGAGTCTGTCGTCTTTACCAAACTAGTTGTAGCATCACAGCTTGCTGTTTGTTTCCTGTTTGAGCACTCCATAAAACTGAAAACCTACTCAAAGCCATCTGTGCCAACACCAGAATTACTGCCAGTTAAATAGCATGATCTGAGAAAAGACAAAAGCTTTCTAGAGGAACAGGCTGCAGTAGTTTTTTGTCAAATTAACCCCAACTTTAAATCAGTTGCCAGATAATTCAAAATAATTCACTTACAATCAGAAAAGACAAATATGTGATGAAAAGATGGTGAAAAGGTTTAGGATTTAGAATATGATATCTGTAACGCAACGTCTGAAGCACATTCAGAAGAACTTTTCCACCACTACTTTTGTGTTGTTTTTGTACTGCTATGCACTCAGTTACAATGGGCTGGATAAGGAACATATACTGTAGAATAGTCAGTGCAGACAGGAAGTGACATTAGAACAGTTCTAATAGGCTGCGTTCACACTGCAGGCAAGTGTAACCCGAATTCGATTTTTGACTCAGATCTGTTTTTCTCATGACAGAGTGAACACCACAATCCACATGTAATCTGATATTTTTAATTTTGTTATACGGATATGGCACAAATTTGGATCTGATCCAGGTCAGATATTTTGCAAAGCGACTGCAGTCTGAACAGTCATACAGTATCAGAATCAATTTGACTACATCACTCTAGATCAACATTTGTCACAATTCTGTGCTTATTGCAATCAATTCAAGATTTTACATACCCAAAGTTAGCAAGACAGTTGCAAAAGGTAGTTACTGAAAGAACAGTGATGTGTCAGAACTTATAACTATTACAGTGACAACTCTATATACAAGCAAAACATGAGGAACTTTCAAAACTGCTCTGTTCTTTCCCATCCTTGTCTTTATTTTTCATATTGCCTGTGCATAATTTCATTAGCTTCTGCAGCAGATCACACTATAAATAAACACATAATTGCTTACTTTATGTCCTCAGTTTTAACTTCCGTATCCCACTGCAGAAGTGTTGCCAAGCCCACAGTTTTCCGAATCGGGTTACTTTTTTATTGCTGCTGCAGGTTGTTTTTCAACTATGTGAGTTGAAGAGACCCCACTAATGGGATATTGGGCTAGTTTTGGACTAATTTTAAGAAGCAATTAGGCAGATTTTATTGGGTAAACCCTGTGCGTATTGTTCTTTTGTGCATAAGGTTCAGTTAAGAACTGATCTGTTCAGAACTGATGTTGGCCAAATTTACAACAAAAACGTGAACAACTATACAATGAATGTGAATTGAGCACTATGGCTCACAGTGCAAATGTAGCCACAGACAGACAAAATATATTTAGGTTCCTGTACAAAAAAAGGGATGACATGCAGTTTTTTTCAGTAAAAATTGGTCACTTTAATACTGTCAACTTACCGCTTTGCCAAACTCCATCTCAGAAAAGAACCTATACCAAGGCTCATTCTCTAAATCTACATCTTCTGGACTTATGTCCTGAGTCTATAGAAATATGGCAACAAGGAAAGGAGAGAGAGAATAGAAAGAAAGAAAGAAAGAAAGAAAGAAAGAAAGAAAGAAAGAAAGAAAGACAGAGAGGAAGATTCAGAATACAAGACAATGAGACTGAATGATGATGTTACATGAAGTATTTCTTAATGCCAAGAAAGGTTGCAGGCTGAGAGAAGAAACATGAATTGGATATGTTTCCAGTAAGATGACTTATTGCAAGAACATCTGGTTGATTTCAGGAGTCAAAGGAACAGGAAATAGGAAATAAATATCTCATAAAGGCAAAATCCTAATGATAGTAAGGGATCCATTAGAGCTAAGGCGTAATCTTTTACACTGTATAACAAGTGAAAGCAGAACAGACACATTCATATAACTAAAATGTGTATTTTTTACACATCTGCTGTGATTATAAATATTTTTGCATTATATTTGCTATACTTAAATATCTATAATACAATACTAATGCTAAATTTAACATTACAGTATAATTCAAAAGTTTGGGGTCAGGAAGTTTTTTTTATTATTGTTATTATTATTATTTAGCAAATACACATTCAACTAATCAAAAGTGACAGCAAGGACATTTATGATGCTACAAAAGATTTCCTTTTGAATGAGTAAGGATCACGCAACAAGACTGGAATAATATCAATGCAGAAATAAATATATTTAAAAATATATCGAAATGAAAAACTGTATATATTTTAGATATTTACTGTTTTTACTTAAATAAGCATAAGATTTAAAAATTGTTACCAACCCCACACTTTTGAATGGTAGTGTACATATTACTTAAAAACAATAAAAATATTTCACAACACGGAATTTTTGGAGTTACGAAGGACTGTTTCTGCAAAGCTAAATCAGATGAATAGACACAGGCAGCACATTATCTTCTGCCCTAGATTGGACCTGACCTAGAGCCATTTTAATTACTTTCCCTAATGAGAATAAAAAACGAAAGACCTAATGCAGCTCACACTTTCTCTGCTTCAGTTGTTTCACTGACGAGAATCCAACATGCTTTGCTTTACTTCTACAATAAACCTATTACAGAGGTATGTCATCAGAAAGACATTATGTAATAGCAGCAGCCCCCAGAATGAGTCACTGAATTTCATAGTAATAAACCTTTCATGAACGAGACCAGACTGCAGACACACATACGCCCCTGCTGGAGCCTCTATTCTTAACTGGATCTGGACACTACAAGTGTCACTTATTGATGAGCTTTTTATAGCTGTGTTAGGAGTCCTCCTACTTCCTATATCCTAACATGACTGTGTGCACCGTGTGCGTCAACAGACAAGACATATATACTACATATCACAGCACTGAAAAGGGTCGCCAGCACAAATCACCTACCGAGGTCACTTAATAAGACTACCTAGAGACACACAGCTGTGAGTGTGCTGTCCTTGTAAGTGAAACGGGCAGAAATCAGCACTTGCAGCGTCAAACGGCATGCACAGGTCTGCACCACCAACACCAGAAACCAAACATGCATGTATAAAGAGCATCATACCGGTCTCTCCAGCTTCAGCACTGAAGACTTTCCTGGCTCGTACTCAAATATGCTCTTGGGCTCAGCGCGGTACTTCCTGGTGTCTACTTTCTTGTCAGGGGGCTCCCACTCATTCCTGCAGGGATGCATGGGGGGAGAGATGGAGTGATACAGCGAGGGAGGTGGAGAGTCACCATGGCAACCTACAAGGGCAAGTTTTGGCTGCACGTTCTCATACATGCAGCATATGTTTTAAAAACACAGCATACATCCCTTATGTAAAAGCACTCATCTATTCAATCATGAAATAAAAAATACTGTAATATAAACTTTTATATTCGCACTGTGATCTATGTATTTGAATAAATTACATACATTTATACAAGTATTATAAAAGTGTAACAACAGTTTATTTATATAAAGGTTTATAAATGTGCTAATGTTTGTACTACTTAATACACAATTCCTAAATAATGTTACATGGACCGTTTTGTAAGTTTTCTCCAGATTATATTATCATTACAAATTATTCCGGTGAAATGTAAATATGGAAATAGTAAATTTAACATTATGGTGCACTGCCATTTAAATGTTTGGGATGAGTAAGATTAATATTTTTAGTCAGCATCAATCATTTTTATTTTAATCTATTTTCATTTATTGCATAAAATCTTTTGTATTATTACCTCTACTGGAATTACAACTGTTTACTATTTAAAATGATGTTATTTCTGATTATATTCATTGAAGAATCTTGAAAAAAATTTGTTTTTATCTAAGTAAAAAGCAAATATTTTTATTTATGCGAATCTTGATTCACCTAATAGTGCAGACTTAAAATGTTTTATTCATTTAATGTCTTTAAATGTTTTTGTTTATTTTTTTCAAAATGATTTGTCTATCCCCATTTAATATATTTGTATTTATATATAAAACCTGAAACAATCTAGAAAGATTCAAGGTAAAGATACCGCTTAAGTTACGCTAAATGATGTTTGCAAACAAATTTTGGGAGAAGCACAAGCAGGTAATTAATCAGCCGGCTCCTCATCCCACCAATCATCTTATTACCTCATCATTCTATCAGAGTAAGAGATACTTCCTATATAAAGCGCAAGCCCCTTTCCCTCAGTCTCTCGATCTAAGCATCCCTACTCCACCATTTTGCTCTTCTTCTCCAGGGGGTGCACAGGGTTCAGCCCGGGCAGTAAGGGGTTGATAACCCGTTGAACCCTGAGCTCTCTCCCCGGACAGCACGCCAAACAATTAATTACCAGTATGTTCAAACTTGTGAATGACTTTTCTTCTAGTGCACACCCATTACTAAAATTAACGTTTTTCTATTAAGAATTTTAACAGCAAGCCACAATATCTCTCTTGTCCAACACATGCTTGTTAAGGCAGCTTGACAAATGCTGAAAAACAACATGTTGAGGTTTTGTGAAGAAATGTCATCATCTCTATCTTGAGCAACACTAGCATGGTGCAAGAATTCACACTCTAATATGAAACCTTCAAGACATCAGTCAATGAATGTGCTAGAATCTGCTTCATTAATCCTAATATTTGTTTGGGCTCACCTCTGAGGTTTTAGGGAAGATGTGCGTGTTGGCACAGGCATCTGTCCTCTGGAGCTCCCTATGTCTACAGCACTCTTGGAGCGAGGGACGGCCCGCACTGAAACACAGCTTTTCTTTAAATAAGAATTCATAGTATAGCTTATATTTTCTTTTGAAGGATTAAAATGAAAACACTTACCATCCTCACCACCATATGACGGCCTGTCATCTAAAAGAGTCAGAAAATACTTTTTAGGTACAAATAAATGTCAATAAATAGAAAACTTACAATGTTTTTATTTCACATCCAAATGTATTCTTAACGTAGTTAGTAGTCTCTTTTATTACTGAGCTGTACTTAGCATAGCCTGTGCTCTAAAGCAGCATCTCCGGGAGGCATTCTAAACATCTAATATATACTAGGTGAAAATTACAGGGATTAGTGTGACATACATAGCAGTCCATTATCAACTAAACAGCAGCTCCAAGGCAAGGCCACTTTATTTTCCTCAGAATAATCCAACCAGTAGATGGCGCTATAACCACAGCAGTGTATTTTCTTCATGCTGGAATCTTCCATTAGCTGGTTAGTTACAACACAAACAAGACATTTTCACCGCAAACTACAGAAAGGAGGCATCTCAGTGATGATTTTTCAACAAATACTTCAGACTAACATTGGAATTGCAATTGCTAACTGTGCATTGTAAAGAATCCTATGGATACTCAAGCCCATTAGGTGTGTTGTGACTGCTTTAATAATTCAGCAGAATGGTTCTCTAAAAGCACAGCCACGCACACATCACACAGAGGTATGAAAGCTCTTAAAACGGGAGTAATCAATTTATGAGTTTTAAATACATGGTGATGTGGTTTTCTCGGTGTGTTGAAAATAGCTCTATCACCACAGCTCACCTTGAGTGCTATGATGCCTCTTTAGGACAATCAATTTGTTGACACTGTGTACATATAAATCAGCATCTATTGCACATTGGGATTTGTGAAAGAATGGACACAGGATGGAGCCAACAATGTGGCGCATTAACACCTTATTATATATACTGCAGCTATTCTCAGCCAAGTTTGGGAAAGAAATGCTAACTGAATATAATACTTAATACTTTTATTCAGAAAGGATGCGCTAAACTGATCAAAAGTGACAGTGAAGACATTTGTAAAGTCAATTGTTTGAAATTTTTAAGAGAAATCACAGAAATATATTACATTTCAAAATATATAGAAAACAGTTACTGTAATAATATTTCACAATATTACTGTTTACTGTGTTTTGTGATTAAATACATGCAGCCTTTGTGAGCATTAAAGGCTTTAGAAAGTTTAGAAAATCTTATAGACTTCAAACTTTTGAACAGCTCTGTTTCTTGGTTCCCTTTCAGTCGGTCACTCTCGCTGCGTCAGAAATCGCTTACTACCCTACTATATAGTACGCGAAAAACAGCATGCGAGTCGAGTAGTATGTCCGAATTCATAGCATTCGAAATTCAGTAGGCGAGAAGTACCCGGATGACCTACTACTTCCGGCCG
>JAUMHR010000016.1:1348749-1362458 GCA_032361145.1 Enteromius fasciolatus | reverse complement strand
TTCTGTGAAGCTGAATTATCAGAGGCCCGTGTCACATGATCCACCAGAAATCATTCTAATATGCTGATTTTAGTGTTAAATAAATAAATAAATTACATTTTTATTCTTATTAATGTTGAAAATGGTTGTGTTGCTTAATATTTTTGTGGAAACAAGGGTGTCAGGATTATTTGAATAGAAAGTGGAAAAGAGCAACGTTTATTTAAAATTTAAATCTTTAATATATAATTACATATTTAATTAAAAAAATTATTTAAAAAAATCGTCCCCACATTTTTTAACAATAGTATGTTTGTAATTTATTTTTAGTTTTTCTAAACACTTTTGTACACTTTGTAACCTCAAGCACTTAAAATTCATTAGTTTCTCATTTGGTGTGTGATTTATGACTTGCATCATGTGACATGCCTTTCTAGGGCCAAGCACAACTACTGAGACCGAGACTGTGGCCAAATATGAGATTATGGATGGAGCACCAGTGAAAGGTGAGCAGCTGCTTAATGCATTTTTCTGTATAATTTTGTAATGACATGCAAAGACTACTACAGAAGAGCACACATGCCTGGTAGAAGAAAAATAATGGGCCTCATTCATGAAACACGAACAGAACAAATTTCTGTGTAAACCTTTCGTTAAAGCTTTCCTCCATGAATCATCGCATTCAGTTATAGTAAAATAAACTAAATTGCCAGTTTCATTACTGACTTTTGCTCTATGTTGAACTAAAAATGTATTTTCAGGTGAATCCATTCCTATTCGCCTTTTCCTGGCTGGTTATGACCTTACACCCACAATGAGAGATGTAAACAAGAAATTCTCTGTGAGGTTCTTTTTGAACTTGGTGCTTGTGGATGAAGAAGATAGGAGATACTTCAAACAGCAGGTCCAGTAGTACAAAATGAATTCTGACCTGTAACATTTATATAAAAATGGTCAATATCAGTGTCTGTCTGTCCAGCGAGATGAATAAAATGATGCTTTTTTTTTACTTTTTTGTAGGAAATAGTTTTGTGGAGGAAGGCACCCGAGAAAATGAGGAAACGGAACTTCCATCAGCGCTACGAGTCACCTGAGCCTCGGCCGAGTCTTTCTGCTGAGCAGCCCGAAATGTGAGCGGGGTATGGAGCGCAATCAGCTGGAGACACGCGTACCTCTCAGTGACCAGTCGCAGGAGAGGAGAACATCTTCCACCGAACATACATGCAGATCGCTGTTCACATGGTCACCCCTCAAAGCTTATGGTGATAAACTGTGCCTGATTTGGCTCTGTCCTCCCTGCCGTCTACAGCAAGCAATCTGTTAGTATTCAAGGACACTTTTTAGAAAGCACTGGAAACAATAATGTAAGTAATATAGCACATCTTCAAGGTTGCACGCCTCCCTAGATGAAGAAATGTTTTTAAAAGTGCACTCACTGGTATCCTCTGTGCTCCACAGCGTAGAGCGGAAACACATAGACCTAAACGCATTTTAAAGAGCTTCCTCATGCATGCTAGCTGGTGAATCTGAGTTCATAGTAACAGTTAATAAAGAAAAAAAAAGGTCAAGAAATGTAACGGCACCCAGCCACACTGTATTTGCAATCCACTTAAACATTGTAAAACATTTCTATTTAACTTATTTAGCCATCTTCTGTTTTTGTTGTTTGTTTGTTCGTTCTTTAAATACTCTTTGTTCAATGCATTCTTTCTTTGGAAATAAAATATGTCTATATATAAAATATTTAAAGAGGTTTTGGACTAGAAGCTTTATAAAACTAGGGCAGTCTGTGTAATTATATTGGGCACATGTATTCAGCTTGTCAGCCCAGTTTTGGATAACACACTGGCTTAGTAGTAAAAGAGGGCCACTTAGTTTTGTGATCCTGATCAGTTTTGTGAATTTCTGAGATGATCCGTTGCTTTTGATCGCTAAATATCATCTCTGCTGCAATTACATTTCATACTGTCTAAATTGTTAGACACCCCAGAGAAATGATGGAATTTTGTTGTATCCTTTGCATGTCATCCTGCTATTATGTTTTCTATTGAAAGGGGATGTTAACAATTTTTCATTGTTCCTGCATATTTTAAGTGGTTTGTGGATTAAATAATTATTTAGAACCTTTCATTTTGAAACGGTTTTTGATTTCACTCTACAACAAAAGTTTCTTTTTTTTTTTTTTTTTAACTTACACTACATTACTTATGGAACTGTCTGTGTACAAAGCCATTGAGTGCCCCAATGAAAAAGACATAAGAGTGTTTGGAGAGATGATTGAATAGTTGTGCTACAGCAACTGAGTCATTTGTACATCTTGAAAAATTGTACATATCCAGCCATAGTTTTGTTTACCTGCTGATGTCAAATAAAAATGCAAGTTTATACTTACAGCTATACTTTTTTCTGTTATTATTAAGAGGTGCTCAAATCCATCTTTCAAACACTCGAGATTTATACTCGAGCTGACGGGACGAATTTCGCGGGAAATTCTGTATACGTGATTCACACTCAGTCATGTCAATAGCAAAGTCATGGTAAAATTATTATTTTTCAGGTTTAAATCTAATGCTAAACATTTCAAGTACATAGTGATATTGGATAACATCCTTGAAGCTTTAGTAATATTTGTTTGTGAGTAAATTAGTCCTTTGTTCTAAATTAAGTCAATCCAGTTCACACTGGTCTGCATACAAAGTTTTTTATGTATCAAAAGGTCATGGAAATGTATTGATCGAAATGAGTTCGAAACCTGTCTAACGTTACTTGAAATAAAATCTGAAAAGACAGCATGTGGCAAGTTTTTTAATGTTGTCATTCAAAGTGAGTTTCGTTTGCGATGAAATCAGCAATCCAGGTTACAACTGTTTGTACCACATGTCTACTGTCATACCCCTGTCTAGTAGTTTCCGTATGTGCCTCTTTCAAAAAATTATTAGCCTTCAAGATTTCACATGTTATAGCAAATGTATTCCCTTTTTTATCACAGTCTATAATACGCTTTGTATCTGTGCATTAAATATTTCTAATCTTTAACCTTAACGACTTACTCAATAATGAAATAAAAAACAGGCATTACATCGGGCACCACAAAATCTCGGGTCCTCCTGCACGTTGTCACTGAGAGGAACTTGACCTCCTTGTCATCATAGGTGCTGTAGCCAAACGGAGTTCGTTAACATGAAGTTCATACTATTAATTGTGCGACAGTGACTATTTATTTTTATTGTTCTGTTTAGCCAACTGCAATCGATTAACGCAAGCTAAAAATGTCGGTAAATCGCTGTGTTTACTTACTGTCGCGCTCTCACATCAGATACCGGGTGTGTGCTAGCACTGCTGCTGTAGCAAACAACATTACATTGCATCCGACAAGAAGGACATTAGAAAAATTATCAAGTAGACATTCATCTTCAAACAGTTCATCAAGACCCCTGGACACATCCCTTTTTGTGCCGCTCACCGTCAAAAGCGATGAAATCGCGGACGGGGCAATAGGCGAGGAGTTGACCCAACCGCTGGACAAAAGTAAAAAAGTGTTTATTAATGTTATGGTCATCATCATAAAATCGGTTTATAGATAAGACTTACTTTAAGTCCTGAGCATTCATAATTTCATCTAAATGTATCTTTAATATACCTAATTCGACATATTTATATGAAACCAAACTATAGAGTTGACCATGCTAAGGAGATTCAGTTAACTATTATCAGAAATACACAGATTGTTATTATTTTATCCCTTTAAACAGGTGAACTTCTCAAGGTCCTGAATAGATTCTACAAAAGAAAAGAGATGCAAAAACTGGCAGCTGACCAAGGGCTTGATGGTAAGAATCGTGGCCCCGTTGCTACTATATGATTTGACATAATTTACATAGTATTTGTCAACCACTCCCATCACATCATGCTATTATAACAACACGCCCATCTAAAAACTATTCACATAGAAGTATGTCAGGAATACTACTGTATTTTGTTTGTTGCAAAGCTTATTGTGATTTATATTTGTTCTTCAACAGCTCGTCTCTTTCATCAAGCATTTGTCAGTTTTAGGAAATATGTGCTGGAAATGAACTCCATAAATGCTGACTTGCATATTATTCTTAGTGACATATGTTGTGGAGCTGGTGAGTATTTACCTCAGATATACCAAATAACCATATCCATTAGAAATCTATAATTTTTTCCAAATCTATAATGTTGATGTCCTTTCCTCGTTTCAGGTCACATAGATGACATTTTCCCATACTTTATGAGACATGCCAAACAGATTTTTCCAATGCTGGACTGTATGGATGATTTACGCAAGATCAGTGACTTACGGGTCCCAGCAAACTGGTACTAAGAGTTTCCTCTACAGATTTTATCTGCATTTACTTTTTTTTTTTTGCCCAATACTATAAATTAGTCATTACACTTGTTTTTTTACTTATATAATAAATGTGTGTTACAGGTATCCAGAGGCCAGGGCTATTCAAAGAAAGATTGTTTTTCACGCAGGACCCACCAACAGCGGTAAGACCTATCATGCCATTCAGAGATTCCTCGCAGCCAAGTCTGGGGTTTACTGTGGACCACTAAAGCTGCTGGCCCATGAAATCTATGAGAAGAGTAATGACGCAGTGAGTTTCATTCTTCAGAATAGGTTATTTTGTTTTTTTTAAAGGAATTACACATTAGTTGTGAATGTTAGAGCCGCTATGTATGGTTTCCTATTAGGGAGTGCCATGTGATCTGGTCACAGGAGAAGAGAGAATATTTGTTGATCCAGAAGGAAGGCCGTCTGGCCACATTGCCTCTACCATAGAGATGTGCAGTGTCACAACACCATGTGAGTATAGAGAACAGTATGCCATACCTGGGTTTATTTTGAATGCTGATAGTAATCTCATACAGCGTAATAAAAACGTAGACACTTGACACTTCTTGAATTGTATATTGACCATAAAGCTACCTTTTGAGCTTATGGAAGCATACTGTGGAACTAAAATAATATTAATCTTTGAATATTTTGTTTAGATGAAGTGGCTGTCATTGATGAGATTCAAATGATCAAGGATCCTTCCAGAGGATGGGCTTGGACGAGAGCTCTTCTTGGTGGGTTGGCTTTGGGAAGTCACCAGAAACACTATTTATTTACACATATAGTAGGGTTTAAACATTGTGGAGAACATTAATCATTTTGGGATTTTTATTAAAATATTTTTTCAACAAGACAGAAACAAAAATTTGCGCAATTGATCAAGAAAAAGTTTAGTGCCTTCATGATCTTTTAATGAATTATAAACACTTTTTTTTTTTAAATCAGTAAAGAATGCAAATAGAAGCATTCTCATTAATGGTTTCAGATTTATTGACCCACTTGTTGCTTATTAATCACTTTATTTTCTGGTTTGACTGTACCCACTTGTATTAATTTTGAGTTTCTATTTAGACTCCTTTTTAAATACTGCTTTACTAAACTCGAGATTGTTATATTTTTCATCTGCATGAGCAAATTTGTTTTCATATAAATGTGTTGAATAGGGTGTGTTAAAGATACATGTGGCTGCAAAAATGAATTTCCTCTTTCTAAATAGGTTTGTGTGCTGAGGAGATCCATGTGTGTGGAGAAGCTGCAGCAGTTGAATTTGTCACTGAACTCATGTACACCACTGGTGAAGAGGTTGAGGTGAGTCTCAGCAGATCTTAACAAAATGTTTTTGTTTTTTTTTATATATTTATTTTTCGTTTGCTTTATTTTTTTTAATTATATTGATGCTCACTATTTGTTTATTTGTCTTGATAATCAGATATTTAGTTTTTTGCCTAATAATGTAAGATATTGATGCCAGTAGTGTGCTTTGACATAAATGTGTTTTTATCTTTAAGGTACATAATTATAAGAGGCTGACCCCTTTTTCAATCTCGAACCATGCAGTGGAATCGTTAGATAACCTTAAGCCAGGCGACTGCATCGTGTGTTTCAGTAAAAATGACATCTACTCAATCAGCCGACAGATAGAAGTCCGTGGCCAGGAGTGTGCCGTCATTTATGGCAGTCTGCCCCCTGGTAAGAGTCCTTAAGTCTGTTTGTTCACGTGTGTCATATGAGAAATCATCCACTTGATAAATAATTCAATTTACTGAATTAATATCACATTGCTGCCCTGTTATTACAGCTCAATAATTTGGTTTTAAATTTTATCTGGAAACTAAACCAACATTTTTATTGGTCAACAGGCACCAAGTTGGCTCAAGCAAAGAAGTTTAATGATCCAGACGACCCTTGCAAAATCCTTGTTGCCACAGATGCAATTGGAATGGGGTTAAACCTGTAAGTAACTTGTTAAAAATGACGACAACCAATGACCTTGCTCTACATTTTGACATATAGAAGCTTTACAAAAATCCAAAATTCACATATAATTTTAGTAAACATTTTATATTTTATTTTTTTTAATGAAATTTTTCCACCTTGTTTTTTTATCATGAGAATTTAATCAGTGGTTCTCAACCTTTTTGAGCCAAAGGCCCCTCATACTGACAGAGATATAGTATTATAAACTGTTAATTTTGCAAAAGGTTAATAAACAGAAAAAGAAAAGCTTTAGTATTTAATATATTACATTAACCAGTTTTGTCATTACATACGTTTCAAAGTTTATTGACAATATTCAATCGTGTCCTGGTTCTTTGTTTCCTTTAGGAGTATTAGGAGAATCATCTTTAACTCTCTGGTAAAGCCTACTGTGAATGAGAAGGGGGAGAAGGAGCTGGACACTATTTCCACCTCTCAAGCTCTGCAGATTGCAGGCCGAGCAGGACGCTTTAGCTCTGTGTTTAAAGAGGGTGAGGTCACTACAATGCAAAGGGATGACTTGCCTGTTTTAAAAGAGATCTTGGGAAAGTCTGTTGAACCTATTGAGGTAGGAACAGTTTTATATATTACAAAGTAGATATGTTGTTTGGAAAAAAATTATTATTTGTTGATTTCTCATCCATTCCTAATCTCAGACAGCAGGGTTACACCCCACGGCAGAGCAGATAGAGATGTTTGCTTACCATCTTCCCCAAGCGACTCTCTCAAACCTCATTGTAGGTCTAAGTATTCAACATTATCACAGAATTATTTCACTGACTAGTAGTCATCTTCATTTAAAACACTCCCTGTCCTTTCTGTTCCTCTGCACAGGATATATTTGTGAGTCTTTCACAAGTGGATGGACTTTACTTTGTGTGCAACATTGATGACTTTAAATTCTTGGCGGATATGATTCAGCATATCCCTCTGAATTTGCGTTCCCGCTATGTGTTCTGCACAGCTCCCATTAACAAGAAACAGGCCTTCGTTTGCACATCCTTTCTCAAGGTGAGCATTACAATCTTAGCAAATTACTTGAGAGATCAAAACCTGAATAATAAACAAGAACAACGGATTATTAGACAGTTTTGTTATTTCACCCTGAACATTTTTAGTTATTACATTTGGTTAAGAAATTACTTGTAATGCAGTAGAAATACCATGTGTGAAAATTGTGTAGATTTTTCTTTTTTTATATTTTAGTAATTTGAGTACTTAACTTAAATTGGTTTTAATAGCTTTAGTTGATAATAGTAACACTGTATAGAAGTAGTTAATAAATGTTGTACAAATCTGTCCTCTGTAGTTTGCCAGACAGTTTAGCAGAGATGAGCCTCTGACATTCAACTGGGTGTGTCGACATGTGAATTGGCCCTTGGCCCCTCCCAAAAACATCAAGGACCTTGTTCATCTGGAGGCTGTTCACGATGTGCTAGATCTTTACCTTTGGCTCAGGTATATATGTATATTTTATTACCTTAAAATTGAACCCAAACCCTCTGTAACAATTTTTTTACATTGTAGCATTGAATCAGAGCCTTATTAACTTCTTGGACTGCTTCCCTCTCACAGCTATCGCTTCATGGACATGTTCCCAGATGCTAATCTTGTCCGTGATATACAAAAGGAACTGGATGGAATCATCCAGGTTGGCGTGCGTAATATCACACGGCTGATCCGTGCCACAGAGGATCAGTCCACCCCTCCAGAAACCGCTTCCTCTGCAAGACATCCTGTTTTAGACACACTGCCACTGAGGAGGGGACGAGGGTCAAAGAATCAAAGAAAAGATCCCAAGGCTACAGGCCCTTCACTGAGTTCAAGGTTGGTGCGGGACGGACTACTGACAACAGAACTGTTACAGCAGCTGCAGAGAGAATGGGTCAGAGAGCAGAGCCAACACGGGGACAACTCCAATTCAGAAAATAAAGGGAAAAGAAAGAAAAAGTGAACACTAACTTGTGTAACATGGACTTGTATATACTTTTAAAGGATCAAGAGGACGATATGGCTGTATTGCTGATGTTTTGAACGGTAAAACTCTGGAGCACTAACTTGCTATAAAACATCAGTTTTCATAGAAATTTGTGTCAGAAGGATCCCTGTAACACCCCCTTTTAGATGTGACAATAAAATTTAATTCATATTTTTAATGGATCTCAATTGCATAACTTGCATAATTTTAGACCCCCTCAGGTTCCCATGACCAAAAAAACTCTGCAAGGCTACAGCACATGACCTACAGTCCACTGAACCTGCCTTTGAAAACCAATAATTTGTGTTTACCCTTTTATTTACTCTCTTCTATTTTTAGCATGGTAATGCGGTCTGATGTTATTTTAGGAACTCTACTCAACCAATGAAATACTACAGCTGATATGTGGATTGATTTCGTCATTGTTCACCTACCTGCAACAGCCTTGTAGAGCTGAGGGTATTGCCCGGCTCAGTTTTAAGAAATCAGTGCAAGAACTTGCCATATATTACAGGATAAAGTTAACTTAAATTGAACTATATCTGCACAAGTAATCGATAAAAGATTACAATGTAGATTCAAACACCCATCATTCAAGAGATTCATTCAAAAACGCTGATCCATTCCTTCCAAGTGAGTCTTTGGAATCATTCATTTAAACTATTTTGTTCAATAAATAATTCAAATCAATTAAATTTAATAGAACGAAGCAATTCATATTTTGTCACAGCGCCTCGTAAATTAAACACAAAATCTTGATTCAATTTTATCCAGAAATATGCAGCACTGCTAATAGGGATTAATTTTTATTATTATTGAGTGATTTGTTTAGCAGTTTGTCATTTTATTTTATACTATTATTATTATTATTAAAAGTAACGGACCACCTGTTTTTGTACACTATTTGTGAAAATTTGAACTATTTTACACCCTTCAACTAACATGGAACGGCTAATTAACATGTAATAATTATTTTTTTAAAGGGTAAATTAATTCAGAAAAGAAGTGAAGTGTTAATAATGTTTGGCAGATCAACCTGCTCTGTGTTTGCTAAAGGCCTTTTAATCTCTGCCCGTTACTATGGTAACCGCATTAGCAGAACATCTGAGCAACCTCTTAATCCAACATTTTTCTTGGTTTTAGCCCATAAAACTCTGAGAACCTTTTGCTTTAACTTCAGCACGTTTGTTATATTATTATATTGAGTGTAATACCTATATCAGCTAAGACTGATGAGGTCTGGGCAGAAATACCCTCTCATTGATCTCATCCTGGTGAATGGAGATAAGGCTGGTTTGTTTCTCTCACTAAGGATGTTTACACACTGAACTCAAACCGAACAGAAAGGACTCTTTTTGATCTATTGTTTCAAGATTCTCCTGCCGTCTGGAGGGAATCTAAACACATTGCTAGGTGAGGCTGGAGAGCAGAGGGGCTGGACGAGGCTTAACTATTAATTATTTAGCCGAGAAAGGGGAGGGAAAAGCAAGTGCTGAACTCTCAAATAGGGAAATACAAGCTCAGGGGAGAACTTTTTCTCAGACATCTCCAGAGGATTCAGGGGGACAGAATTAGGGACACATTTAAAACTGATGATTCATTTTGCCTTTCAATAAGTAAATCATCTGTCGGGAAGTCAAGATGTTTGCGGTCCATTTGCTCTCCTTCTACTTCTCAAAGCTTCAGGAGGATCAGATCAAAAAGGTAACTGTTCATAAAATCTCTTCACTTGTTAAATATGTTTATAGACATGGTCTACATTAATAATGTATTTGTTTTTTATTCATGTCTTGTTTTGGTGTCTGTGATGTTCGGGGCTGACAGTAAAGAGTTTAACTCGGTTATCAGAGAAATGTCAGATGTAGCCTTGTGTTCATGCTGAATGTGATTTCACTGCAGCCTGTGGAATCATTAACTCTTCCCACACATGCGTTCTGTGAGCAGATAACTCACTGCATGAGGAGAGAGAGAGGACCTTGACCTACTCATCTGCATTTGCTGAACTGATTTTCTTTTCCATAAAAGTTTACACCTTTTTGTGAGCCAAAATTTAAACAATGATTACTTTGTTGTATATTGATTTATTTATCTTTTTTTTGTTTTTTTATAATATTAGTATTGTGAAGTTACCTGCTACGCTCTACCAGTTGAAGACACACCTACTCCCTCTTCATTATTACGGTTTTTCACATTTTATAGTGAAGTCATCAAGGCCCTGCAATAACACAAAAGAAAAGATGGAAATTATATAGGGAGCAAAGGTACATCCAGGGAAATTATGTTAACAGGAGTTCCTATGAATGGCAGACACCAATCAAATGTATGTCCACGTGTTCACTGATAGTCGAGACTGTGTCATTTTACAATACTATCATTTTTATCTCCAGAAACACACCTACTTTTATCTTTCAGTATGACAAATCATTGCATGCCTCACTGATAGTATGACTTTTCGCTTGGTCATTTTTGCATTATCATTGAAATACATTTTAATATTGTTATTTCACAGTATTTTGTCTATTTATCATTAGTTTTACCATTATTTAGTCACTTGTTCCACAGTATTGAGTTGAGTTTCATTTAATGTATGGAATAGGAAAATGTGAAGGAAACAAATCCCGGCATCGGAAAAGACAACAAAACTTAATGATTGTGTTTCTCAACAGGTAGACCGATTTCTGTATGCTATGCGTCTGTCAGATGATCAGCTGGCAGATATATCAGCTCGGTTTCGTCAGGAGATGGAGAAAGGATTGTCGAATGAGAGCAATGCTACAGCTGCAGTGAAGATGCTGCCGACCCATGTTTATTCTACACCTGATGGCTCGGGTACACTGACATACACATGAATTATTTTAACATGCACCAAGGCAGAACCAATGAAGCTGTGAAATATTAAATGGTGAAACTCTGTTAATGTTGCTCTACATATTTCCCCATTCATTTATTTCTCCTGCAGAGAAGGGTGAGTTTCTGGCACTGGATCTGGGGGGTTCAAAATTTAAGGTGCTACAGGTGAAGGTTTCAGAAGATGGGAAGGGAAAGGTCCAGATGGAGAGTGAAACCTTTCCCATCCCCGAAGAGATCCTTAATGGCAGAGGAACTGAGGTGATTATCGCTGCACAAATATGAGTTGTGACAGTAAAGGCTCTAAAAATAACTCTTGGTGTAAAAGAGAGAGCACTTTTCAGTGCTTCAGATCTTATCAAAGAGTGAAAGTGACATAATTTTCTGTAACTTACACAATTCTGAGACATAATTCCACCAATTTAGAGGCAAAATATGGTATGATAACAGAGTTGGCGTACAGATAAAAAATAATTTTAAATAATTGAATGTTGTAGAATTAAGTAAGCAACTATTTAGGGCTTTAATAAATACAATTAATTAACTTGCCACTTCAAAAAACAAAATTTCTAAAAATAATGACTTCATTTTTGCAGGGCCACCAA
This sequence comes from Enteromius fasciolatus, assembly GCA_032361145.1. Lineage (NCBI taxonomy): Eukaryota > Metazoa > Chordata > Actinopteri > Cypriniformes > Cyprinidae > Enteromius > Enteromius fasciolatus. The sequence goes on along the minus strand of JAUMHR010000016.1, from coordinate 1,350,706 downwards.
ATGTACCCCCAATTATATAATCACCCATATATATATATATAAATACTGAAGAGAGTTTGAAATTAATTCTCATAATTATACCAATGCAAATACAGCAATTATGTATTTATTCATGCATTGCTCTTTTGCAATAAGTAATAAAAGCTGAGATTGATTCTGATTATTCTAACCGAAAATGTATTTCTCTTGCAGCTTTTTGAACATGTGGCAGAATCTTTGAAGTCCTTTCTACAGAAACACCACATTAATCACACACGAAAACCTCTCGGCTTGACCTTCTCTTTCCCATGTGCTCAGTCCAAAATCGATGAGGTACAGTTGAATTCCAACAGGTTTCTATTCAATTTCATGTTAATTTAGCCTGTTTTAAACCAGTGTGCTCAAGTTATTAAGATGTTGATTAAAGGTGATTTTCAGTACACCAGTGAAAAAGTTAAGAAGAGGCATTCATATCAGCTGACGCTTTTGTTTGTTGTTGACACAGGGTGTCTTACTGTCATGGTCAAAGAATTTCAAGGCTAGAGGTGTTCAAGGGAACAATGTCGTGCAGTTATTACGGAAAGCAATTAAAAAAGTTAAGGTATGAATACCAACTTCTTTTCTTATCATTTACATTGAGTAAAATGAGAAAACCACTCTAGGTAGAAGGCATGTGGGATCGGTGATTCATGTTTTTGTCGTGTCTGTGAAGGATGTTAACGTGGATGTCCTGGCTATGGTCAATGACACAGTGGGGGCCATGATGACCTGCGGATATGATGACCAGAACTGTGAGGTGGGGGTTATTATAGGTAAGGCCTCACTGGACACTTTTCTCACAATAGATTTGAAAATAAATATAATGTACTGCTTTAAATGGCCTGAAGACTTTTGAAACTTTTCCCTACATGCAAAGACAAAGGAAAAACTATTTGCCTTGCATTTCGTCAGGTACCGGCACTAATGCGTGCTACATGGAGGAAATGCGACACATTGATCTGGTGGAGGGAGATGAAGGCAGGATGTGTGTTAATACTGAATGGGGGGCTTTTGGAGATGATGGTGTGCTTGATGATTTCATCACGAGCTTTGACCGTGAAATTGATGCCGCCTCAATCAATCCAGGAAAACAGCTGTAAGTGTTTAGTCGTCAGACTGCTATAATGACCTCTTATTTGGCCCGTCATGCTGGATTCAAAAAAGCAGGAAAATGTTGCAATTCGAACTTTGAAACTTAATATTGAATGATATAATGATTTTTTCCCCATTGAAATATACAGAAAATAGATTCATTTCATTAAAAAAAAAAAATTAAATATAAAATAGTTGGAAATTATGCAACATCTACCTTATTCACAACTTTTCAATCATTTACCCTATAATTTTATTTTTGGCCCTCCACAGTACAAAGATTGGAAACCTCTGATTTAAGATTATCCTCAAAATTAGTTTATTTAACTTTATTAGTAACTCTGGTTGTGTCTTTCTCAGTTTTGAAAAGATGGTGAGTGGGTTGTACATGGGAGAGCTTGTGAGACTAATTTTACTGAAGATGGCCAAAAAGGGTCTGCTCTTTCGTGGCCAAGTCTCTGATGCTCTCCGAACCAAAGGAACTTTCCAGACCGAACATATCTGCTTGATTGAACAGTAAGACTACATACTCACAAATAATGAGCTATATATTCTTCTGTCTATGAGGAATTCTATGCCAAACCTATTATGACTGATTTTAGGTTCTAAATCTTCCCTGCTGAAATGATTAGATTAGTTAAGCATGCATTTCCATCTTGACCCAGTCTGGTTTCATATTCTAACTGAGGGTGTTTCCAGGTATAAAGGTGGTTTGGAGAACACCAAGGAGATCCTTGAAGACCTGGGTCTAAGTCCCAGTGAAGATGATTGCATAGCTGTCCAGCATGTTTGTACCATCGTCTCCTTCAGGTCAGCTAATCTGGTTGCTGCTGCTTTGGCTGCCATC
>JAUMHR010000016.1:1336029-1348649 GCA_032361145.1 Enteromius fasciolatus | reverse complement strand
TTGTATCTGAATCTTAAAGGTATCCCAAGAGGCTCCACAAGGTGGTCCGTCACCTGGTGCCAGACTGTCATGTCCGTTTTGTGCTGTCTGAAAGTGGCAGTGCAAAAGGTGCTGCCATGGTGACTGCAGTAGCTCAGCGGCTAGCGTCCCAAAGAAAGGAGATTGATGATACTCTAGCGACCTTTGCCTTGAGTCAGTCACAGCTTCAGGAAGTGAAGGTGAAGATGCGTGTGGAGTTGGAGCGAGGCTTGAAGACTGACTCCCATCCAACTGCCTCAGTCAAAATGCTGCCCACATATGTTTACAGGACCCCAGATGGGACAGGTAAAGGAAACTGCCTACTCATAGCGATCATGGTGAAATCTTTTTTTTAGCAATATATTATACATTCTCTAAAACACTTGTCCTAGTTAGGTTTGAGGATATGCAGACTATAATATAATAATAATTATAATACATTTTATGTATATTCAGTGGGTACCAGAACAGATGTGATGTCTTGAATGTCGTTGAATATTGGTACTTTTACAGAAAGAGGAAAGTACCTTGCCTTGGATCTTGGTGGAACCAATTTCCGTGTGTTGGTGGTTAAGATTCGTACCGGCATGCGAAATTCAGTTCGGATGTACAACAAGATTTATGCCATTCCATTGGAGATCATGCAGGGCACTGGAGAGGAGGTGAAACACTATCAATAAATAAATAATCAATCATGTTTTTAGTCCAAATGAATACATGAACATCATTATACTGTTTAAGGTCAGAAATGCATTAACATTCACAAGAAATGGTAAGCTACTTTCATGTTTGTTTTAAAAAAGACTTTTATTATTATTTCAGTTGTTTGATCACATAGTTCAGTGCATCTCAGATTTCTTGGACTACATGGGGATGAAGAACACTCGTCTGCCTCTTGGCTTCACCTTCTCTTTCCCATGCAGTCAGACAGGTATTGATAAGGTAAAAAAACACTGGGTTATCAGAGGTCACTTCAATTGTCAATATAATTCTCATTACAAGGCTTAAAACAAAATTAAAACACACAGACAAATGCTACTCTCAGTTGATCATCGTTGCCATCCACTTTTTCTTTTTAGGGAGATCTCGTCTCCTGGACAAAAGGCTTCAAAGCAACAGATTGTGAGGGTTATGATGTGGTGGATATGCTGAGAGAAGCCATCAAAAGACGAAATGTGAGAGGAAGCACATGACATGCTCATTCACTTACAAAGAAGCACCCTTATCTTTAAAGTTAAAGAATAGTTCATCCAAAAATTCTGTTCTTTCAGGAATTTGACCTTGATATTGTTGCTATAGTGAATGACACAGTTGGCACAATGATGACATGTGCATATGAGGACCCTAAATGTCAGATCGGTCTTATTGCTGGTACGTATTAAACTGGAGTTTCAGTGAGGCTGTATGATAACTGACAACCTCCCTGCTGATTATAAACCAACACCCAGAAAGATTTTAGTATGCAGCATGTCCACATCTCAATGATTCTTAACTCTGCAGGAACGGGAAGCAATGTGTGTTACATGGAGGAGATGAAGAACATTGAGTTTGTGGAGGGTGATGAAGGGCAGATGTGTGTGAACACAGAATGGGGAGGATTTGGGGAAAATGATAATATTGAGGATATCCGGACTAGATACGACAGAGAAGTGGACGGAGGCTCACTCAATCCAGGAAAACAAAGGTAAAGATGATCATTTTAGATGGCACTATTTTCCAATGTTAGTTGTTCAAGTGCAATCCAAGTATTCTCCATTTGTCCACATAGAGGCAGTATACGATCAGAATTTCATGCAGGAAGCATGGAATCGCTGTAAGCAACCTGTTGTAATGCACGCACACTTTTAAGGGCAAACCCCCCCAAATATAAGTGGCATTAAATTAGTAATTTATTACTACTAAATAATTATTTACGGAAATAACTGTACATAAAATAGAACTAATGTACTGCTATTTTTATTAATGTAAAGATTTTAAAATATATACAAAGTGTCAGGTTTTTCCATTTTAATTTGGTGCTATCCTGTCATTTCCAGGTTCGAAAAGATGACCAGTGGAATGTATTTGGGAGAGATTGTAAGACAGATCCTCATTGATCTCACAAAGCGTGGACTTCTGTTTCGCGGTCGCATCACAGAGAGACTGAAGACCAAAGGCATCTTTGAGACTAAGTTCCTTTCACAGATTGAGAGGTACAGTAGCCAATTATGACATAAATGTATTGATCACATGACTGAGCTCAGGTCCCTAAATATTTTGGAATTTACTTCATTTATCATGTTGGTGTTGTTCAGCCATTACTTGCCCTGCATTCATCTTTGTAACACAAATTACGATGGGAGGGTCAAAGTGCTCTCAAATCTTACTATATGTTCTGAAGATGAATAAAGGTCCTACGGGTTTGGAATGACATGAGAGTAATGAATGACAGCATTTTCATTTTTGGGTAAACTATCTCTTTATAGACGAGCCTCGTGTGTGTATATGAAAAGGAAAAAAGGCGAGCAGCTTTAATTATACATGTGTGTCTTTAAAAGTCATTAGAATCTCTTTTCTTCTAATTTCCACGTGAATAATTGCAACCTTTATATATATATATATATATATTTAGACTCATGCTTTGGCTTCTTTTATTTGCCTAGTGACCGTTTGGCTCTACTGCAAGTGAGGTCCATTCTGCAGAGTCTGGGCTTGGACAGCACATGTGATGACAGTATTATTGTGAAGGAAGTGTGTGGAGCAGTTTCCCGTCGAGCAGCTCAGCTCTGTGGAGCAGGGATGGCTGCTATTGCAGATAAAATCAGAGAGAACCGTGGTCTGGACCATTTGGAGATTACTGTGGGAGTGGACGGCACACTTTACAAGTTACATCCACAGTAAGTAAAGATTAGTGGAGCATCTTTACATTTACATTTGATTAGTGTTTGGTTCATATCCTAAACATGACATGTCGCTTTTCGTGACAGCTTCTCCACGATCCTAAAGGACACTGTCAGAGAGCTTGCGCCTAGTTGTAAGGTGGATTTCATTCTGTCAGAGGATGGCAGTGGGAAAGGGGCGGCCCTGATCACAGCAGTAGCACAGCAGGATCATATAGAGAAACAAGAACCTCACTAGATTCTCAAACTGGGTTTTTTTTTTGAGGGCTGATATGTTGTTTTAAGAGTTCAGGTTTCTACACGTAATCATACAATTCATCAAATGATGACACTTACAAATTCTTGCTTGTGCAGCTCGCATCTAAAATTATATCTGTTTTTGCATTTAAAAATAAGTGCCATGGAGTGCACTGGCAGAAAAGTGTTCATTTATTACTTTTTATTATTATTCTTTTGTTTGAATGTATTAATTAGTGCAATAAAGACTGATGTTCATGGCGTTCAACCTCATTTTATTCTCACTGTACATTGACTCTTTGAAGGCGTTTTTTCTTGTTGACCTTTTGTTCAGACTCAGTAAGCGGTTTGCATGGCCAGTCAGAGTGAAAGGCTCACAGAGGCCAAACTAAAGGGGGCAGTGGCTGTGTGCGGAGGAATGTCATGACAATATGTTGCTCTAATGCTCTGTGATGGAGTCTGAGAATCTTAGAGACCAAACAACCATATTAAATCAGGAACTTTTTTATTTAATTGTTTTTTTTCTGGACTGTACAAATGTTATTTCACACTGAATAGTTTTTTAAGGAAGAATTAAGAAAAGTCAACATTTTCTTCATACAGTGTGTTTGAGAGGACATCTTTTTATGATACAATAAATTATATCTATTTTAAAAATCCAGTCCACATTAATTGTAATTCTATGAAAAAAATTAAATACACTAGCATTCAAAGGAATTAAAATTTTATTCAGCAAGGGTGAAAAAATATTTATCAAATCTGAAAAGGATTGTTACAAAATATTTAGTATTTTAAACATTACATTTAGCAAATCATCCAGAAAAGATATAATGGCTTCCAAAAAAATGGAAAATGTCTTCAACGTTGGTGGTAATAATAATAATAAACCTTTCCTGATCAGCAAATCAGTATATTAGTGTGATTATGTGACACTAAGACTGGAGTAATGCTACCATCACAGGAATAAATGACATTTTAATATATTAAAATATGAAACAATCATTTAAATTATAATAGTATTATAGTACTATATTTTATGAACAAATAAATGCAGAATTGGTGAGCAAAAGAGACTTTTTTTCCCCCAAAACAGAAAAAAATCTTGCTAAACCTAAACTTGAAGAGTGCTGTATATTCAACAGCATGTATGTTTTATATATATTTGACAGCTTTTCAAAGATTTAATAGAGCTGGTTGGGACAACATTAGCGCATTTCTCTTTTGTGTTCACTAATTTAAGCTCCTAAGGGATTTATCAAAGCAGTTCAACCAGGCCAGCTTCTCCTCACAAATCCTCATGGAGCAGGAAGGGAAAAGTTTACTCATCATAATCCTTCCTGCTAATGCTAACTAGCTTCACTGTCAAACAATAGTAGCTGCAGCTAGTACCCATGCTCTTCAGCACGTCACCTGCAAGCACGCAGACAGCGCTCACTTTGCAAGCATACACATTTTAGGTCAGCTAAATTAAGTGCAATAAAGAAAGATGCTTCTCTCTGATAACACAGCCTGTAGTTTTGTTTATTAAAAAAAAAAGCATTTTGTGTATATATTGTTTATCGTGTTAATTAAACTTGATACAAGGAACATTATTTAGCATTGTTTGTTATTTGTGTATTAAAGTATTAAAAAGTACTAGTTCAATAGCACCTTCTCAATGCTGTGGCATTGTTGTGTTATACAAGAGCATGTGTTTAATCCGACTTGATCTCAAGGAGCCAACTAGCTCAGCTGACGGTCAGATTCTCTAACCTATTTTTTAAAGAGTAACCCACCTGCCTTCATTTATGGAAAGTGATAAGGTAACAAAAACTTCCTACATCCTGTGTCTGTTCAAATAGCTGTGTTTAGAGAACAGCCTGACATTATGTAGTGTTTAGTTCCTTAAAAATGTTCTCCTGGGTCTTTTAAATTTCAGCAAAAGCCCTATGTTATTATAGTATTGGGTTATACGTTAAGTTTATTTGTAATTTCTGCCATACACAAGTATACAGTAAAACGAGAAATCATTTATCCAGCTCCTAAGTGCAAATTCCAGACAGATTCTTGACAATTATATTAGGCCTAATGCATTTTATGTTAGCATAAATCGTGAGCATTTCTTTTGCCCCTTGTAGAGGATGTGCTTTGCTCTGCCTCAGTAAACTAAAGACTAGTTAGGAGGAGACATTCTGTGAGCTTATTCCTGTTCTTCTGGATGTTCTGTTGAGAACATGGTGTAATTATCCTACTCCTTACAGCATTTTAGAAAGCAGCTGTTAAATAGTAAGATGTCTCTAATTATTCACAAAAATGTCTCTAATTATCTCAAATTCATAGTTCCACTGGACTGGCTTAATATGCTAATCACAATGATTAAGATGATAATTTTAGTCAATCACAGCAGGTAATCTTACATCTGCGAGTACTTCAGTGTTGTAGGAAAAATTGCAATCATGACCAAAATACCCAGAAACCTAAAAAAAAAATAAAAAAAAATATGAAAATAATTGTAATTTATTTCTTTATCACAGTTTTTTTAAACACTGGCTCAACCAATTCTCCTTATAAGGAATATTAAAAAAGCCTATCTAACAATGAACCTGAATTTGCTTTAATTTTGTTAAGAACAGGCCAGTGTCCTTGAAAAAACTGACCTCTGCCACAGTATCTGTCCGCTTATTCATGCATGAACTTTTCCCTGTCAAGGAGTGTAGTAGGTCTACTGGGTAGGTCATTTGTAATGTCAGACGTTATTTATTACAGTATGTCATATCTTCACTGTCACAGACCCTAAGCAAACACAGGCACTTCTAGCACAGTGAGTAAATCATCCAGGAAGTGATTGCTCCATGATGCAATCTTTAATTTTTGTAGAATATTCATATTGATGTAATGCAAAACCAGCATTTTAGAGCCTGAATGGAACTTTTTAATGATACTAAAATTACATGGATATTTTGAAATAAGAGATTAACTTCCTTTACACTCCAAGCGCTCTGAGTAACTCTGCCAGGAAGTGACATCATTGCCCAACTATGCAAAGTACTCAACTGGCTGGACATTGTTCGCTTGTAAATAAACTTTCAAGAATGAGAGACATTTGAATGTGTGCCATACAGTGACATTTCTTACCACTATGATGCATGTCCTGTAGACTAGAACAGCTCTGTTCTAGGAAACCTTATCTCACTTTGAGTCACCTTCAAGTATTATGATCATAAACTGACATTGATTTTTTATCTGCTGTAAAAGTTTCTGCACTGCCACTGTCTATGACTAAAAATACATTTCAGGGAAATCTTACAATTGCAATTGCGAGTTAATTGAAATGACTTTCGGAATTGCTTTATAAAACATAACATTTCAACATTTGACAACAATATGCTCATATACGGGAGAGATATGTGCTCTAATATATGCTAAGATACATGAATGAGTCAAATCTGTCATTTGTGACGCTTCTCGTGACACATCTCAGTGAAGGTCGCTGTGATTGGCTCTGCTCAGAAAGAGTATGTTAGGCTCTCGCATTCACATGCTTCTGAGAGGGGGAGGATGGTCGCGTGCCTTGAAGCACGACCCACAGTAAGCTCATCTGGCCTGTGTTACCATCACCTCGCCCGCTTCCACGGATTTTCCAATTACCTTGAATATTTTCCACCACGACATTCCCCTAAGATACTATAAAATAAACCCTGTCTAGCTAAAATAAACCCTAACCCATCAGCATTTAATATATAAATGGTTTCATTTACTTTTAATATATATAATATTTTTTCTTCAGGTCTTAGTATGTCCAGAACATATAATACACACATAAAGAATTCATGACCAGCTTATATCACAGGGAGTTTGTTTATTTTATTATATTAGGATTTATAATATCCAAATTAAAGAGGCTCAACTGTGCATTTACCATCCAACATATAACAAAGGCTATTAATTGTTTAATATTTAAAAAAAAAGTTGTTTTTTTTTAATCATTGTAACATTTCTCTTATGCTGCTTTTTTTAAGCATTGCAGTTCTTTTTTTAGAAAATTGTGCATTTATCAAGTCGGTGTGATGCAAAAGGGCTCTTTTAGAACCTCAGTCATTGTAAAGAACATTTTAAATGACAATTAAATTGCATAATGACATGGGTATTGTAAGACAAGGACTTAATTTGCTTTGCATTGTGTCATTATTTGTATCTTAACACCAACATGTCATGCCCATCATCACTTGTTTTCAGATGTAAATCATCCCCAGCTGCTCACACAGGTTATTCAGGTCTCCAGACTGACCCCTAATGTCATTTTTCCCGCCATCCTTTTGCCCATCCCCCCTGCGGACTACCCTCAAAATAACGTCACAAGAACCTTTTTTCAACAACGGCCTGTCTCTGAACTGTTTAGACAGGAAACACGCATTTGTGCTTATATGACTTTGCCTTTGGATATAGCATTACTCAGCATTTTTGCTTCTCCACCCAAACTACTTTTAAGATCTCAAGTTTTGAGGCTTGGAGTATGTGACGCACTGTGAACGTGCACTACGTGCCTCTTAGGTGAATCCCCTTTTTCTTTCACTCAAAATGGAAAAGAATGAGGAAGAAGGAAGACTGAGCGGATAGAATGGAAGGAGGAGGTGGGATCTGAGGGGAAGAAGCAAGAAGGAGAGCCAGAGGAGGGGGAGGCTGTCAGCTGTGCTCTGCCTCACAAGCCTGCCCATAAAGCTCAGCCAATAGGAGCAGAGTGAGTGGGCAGGGCTTTAGCCGTTCCCCATCCTAGCCTCTGCTGCATCTCATGCAAGCGCATTATATGCAGCTTGACTTCCTAGGCCGAGGAGAGTCAGACATTGCCGAAACGCCGGGAGGGAACACCCCTACGTGCCGGCTTCTCATTTTACACTTAACCCACGTTGCTTCTGGGTTAAGACTGTTTTGCCTGCCTCACTGGAAAGGATCGTAAGGCTTGTCCTTCTCTCTTCTGTTACTTTTTCACCAAAGAGGTGAAGCAGGATGATAGCGGCACAGCTTCTGGCCTACTACTTCACTGAACTGAAGGATGACCAGGTCAAAAAGGTGAGTTTTATCATTTGTCTTTAACGGGTGCTGCTCGAGACTCACCCTCGTGAGCGTTTGCGAGCTTTTCCGGACGCATGACAACAGGTGACATGGGCCTGCGTTTTACAGCAGAGAGTCGTGAGATGCGCCTCATCTCACGTCCCTCCATCTGCAGCTTCTACGTCACACATTGTGCGACGTCGAGGTTGAGAGGACGAGGTATACCCTTGCAAATGACGACACAACGCCGTTGTCGGGTTCATGCTGCAATGTCCTTGAAAGCAGGATGTGGGGCATCATGGAGCGGCCATGAGGAGAGGAATGATTTTTTTGTGTGTGTGTCTTTGTGTGAACGTGCTTATTGGAGAGTACGTCTCTGAGTGGGGGAAGGTGGTCGTGAGCATCAACCCCCCCTCCCCTGGAGGAAGAGTGTCGTGTTACAACAGCTGACTAACGGCGTGCCTTTTGTCGGAGAGTTTTGACAGTGTTTGAATGCAATTGTAGAGGGAGGGAAAGATGTGTAAACAGTGCGGGCCTGCGTGTATGCACATGCCTGTGTGTCTCACTCTGAGGAAACGCACTCTTTATATTTTAACTGTTAGTAAATTATGGTCTTAACTATTATTAAATAGACCTACCTCAACTGAATTACTAAGAAATGTTCGAGAAACACTCTAATACTAGCACACAGATTTAGATATGAATAAATAGGTGGTTTATATATTTACGTCTTTTATTAATGTTTCCAAAATTATTTAAAAATCTGATTATTATTTATGAATATGGTTAGATACTCATTAAATACATTTGCTCACTTTAATAATCTGCAATAAAAAATACATTACTAAATTCTGCTATCTTCATTGCCTTATGCTAAATTCTGAAAAGTACTATTTTGAAAATATTTGCATAAAATTAATTAATCAGTCATCCATTTTTCCTCAAGACTTTTGAAATTTAGAGTTTCATATGTGCCACTTTTGTTAGGAAATGTGCACCGAGACATCATCATGGTTTGGATACAATTCAGATATTTTAGGCTGCATTGCCACAATAGTTTTAATATTTTATATATTAAGTTTATAATTAGATTTTATTTGTATGTTTTCATTTTAGTCTTTTTAATATATTAGTTATTAAATGTATAAAGTATTAATTATTTCAATTAACTGCCAAAACAAGTTTTTTAAGTTTAAGTAATTCATCGGTTTTATTTCAATCAACTATTTTTAATAGTTTAGTTAACAGTAACAATACTGTTTCACAGAAGCACGTTATCACTTCAGAGTAAGAAGCAACAGTTGCATTGTGTAACTTGGTTACTATAACAACACGTAAGGCATGACAGACTGAAACTAAATCCATCCTGTGTAATTTAGTTGTGCACCTGCTACTCCCATCTGATAAGAGTTTTACGACCCATGGATGCCATACATATAATTTGATTATAAAAGTTAATTAAGGTTAATGTGACATGAAGTTGGTGAATAAGCGATTAAACAATAGTGAATCGTAGCGTATACATAGCCTTGCAAACAAATCATACAGAGAGAAGAACATGTGAGTGCTCTTAGCACATTTAAAGATAAAGCCACCATTCTTTACTACACCCTCAGTCCTAGACCGTCCTGGCAGCTTTACCACTGCTCTCATGTTTTTATGAGGAAGTTGGATACTCATGCCAGTTACACAATGACCTATTTTACACACACACACAAATGCTTGTGTTTTTTTAACAAAACAACATTTGAAAGATATTGTATTAATCTTGATGGAGCTAAATAGAGGTTTTACTGGCTTATAATGTTTCATACTGTATCTGTGATATTTGTAAAAAGTAATACATTTATTTTGAAAAAATAACAACATTTAACTCTGATTTGGAGGACAATACTATGTATCTCATTAAAAACTGATTTCAAATAAAAAACACTTAATAAATAAATAAAAAAACTCACAAATATAATAAACATTACTGTAAAAAAGCGTATTATATAGTAAATATATTGTATTCCTAAATACTTGTTAATCAATCTGTATATTGCATATTTAAAAGCAACAACTGTATCCCCTAAAGGAGAATAATTTTCATACTAATGTAAGCATATATATATGTTATACACAAATTTTAAATGTGTTCACACTATAGCAGGGGTGGGGAACCCTGGCCCTCGAGGGCCGCAGTCCTCTCCTCTAAGTTTTTAATACAACCCTGCTTCACAACACCTGACTCAAATAAAATGGATCCAACAGCCAATGAAGTTCTGCACAATCACTAGTTAATCTGAATCAGGTTTGTTTGCGTGGAACATGGAAACCTTGCAGGATGAGGGCCAAGGTTCCCCACCCCTGCACTATAGTTAAAGGCTCAATCATGAGTCTGCATATGCAAGAGCAGGTGCTTATTTTTTACAGTATTAATTCACTTTTGTTGCAGTGAAAAATCTTTCACTAGCCATTTTCCTGATGAATATCGTCTGTGTTTATAGTAATTGCCCATATTTCTGCCATGTCGGCATCTAGGCCACAAGCCATATATTTCAAGGACACACTGACCTAGCAACTAACAGGCAATGACTTAACTGTTTTCATCATGATCAGCAATATTGATTACTAATACGTTTCTTTCTATTTGTGTAGATTGACAAATACTTGTACGCCATGCGATTCTCTGATGAGACGCTGCGCGAGGTCATGGCCCGCTTCCGAAGGGAAATGGAGAACGGACTGGGACGGGACACTAACCCGACAGCTACCGTCAAGATGCTGCCCACCTTTGTAAGGTCAATTCCTGATGGATCAGGTGAGCTTATAATTTTTATGACCGCAAATCGTAAATGAATGCCTTAAAAGACTTTTATCTGATGAAAGAATCTTTAAGTAATTACAAAAGCTTGCAAAAGCAGCTGGGAAAGGATGCTGTGTACAGAAATAAAAAATCAGCCAGGCTTTCCTTATAAATTAGTGTCAAGCAAACTATTGAGTCTGCAGTTCTGTCCATCAGGGCAAATCAGTCTTGAAAAGAAATGCCAGATTTCTTCATTGTACTTATTTTAAATGCTTTGACAAAAGAAAGAACTGTAGGTTTGACCAATATTTCGTATTTTTGAATTGAAGAGGTCAGATGCTTAGAATTGAATTAAAGCTTTAAGTGATACCGCAGAGATACCTGAACCTTAGAAGGTATTCATTAAAAGCTGTTTACAAGCTGGGAAGAAAACTAGTTTAACCAGTATTGCTGCAAGTGCACAAAAAGTGCTGGCAATCTTTTGGATTTTCATTTGAACCATTTGTTTATTCCACTTTTAAGAAAAATATGAAGTACTGCATGGCTCAGTTTACTCATTAGCAAGCATATGAATCAAAGCTAAGTAAAGGTTACATCCGAAACATTCTAAAGTCACATTAGATTCTTTTAAATAGCTTTTGAATGAATGACCTTTGCCTGTCTACAAATGTATTTAGTATGCAAACTTAGTACAGAATGGGGAGAAGCTACTACTGTGTGCTCACAATATTGAACCGATTCTCCCCGTGCCACAACACACTGAGAATTGCATTGACTTGTGCTCATGCCTTTCTACATGCCCTGCAGCATCCAACCAAACTCACTGGGTTACATCACGGATTATATGAGCTATAATCCCAGTCAGATTGGCATGTAAAAGTTGATTTAAGTGAAATTTGTTCGCTGCATGCTACGATGTGTTTCATTGATGGCAGATTCATTGCTCATGTAGCAATCAAATTATTCAAAACAATTAGACGAACATGGACAAATCTTATTGATGGTGTGTCCACATCAATAATCCATTCATCCATAGCTGCAATATGTAGCATACTATACATACATCAAATCCAGAATAGCTTTTCAAGAGCAGCTCTTTAGTCCCAAGGTGCTGGACGCTACAGCATAAACAATTCTATATATAGATTCTGACCTCTTAACATCCCAATGATAACATGCCTGAGTGTGTACAAGAAGTCTCTCAATGAAAATGCCCACCAGTGATCACTTACCAGCATTTAAAAGTGATTTATGGAGTTCTATAACAGATCTCCTGAGACACTGAGTATAGTTTTAATTTTGACGGGTCTCTTTTTGTGTGAATTGCACTATACTTTACCCTTTATATTCGTACTCATCTATCATTAATGTTTAAGTTTTGGTTTTAATATACCGTTAACATCATATCAGGTTTGCTGTTCAGATCAATTCAGCAATTAAAATTAAAATACAAGTATGATGTTCAGACAGTTTTGTTATGTAACATTTTTATGTGAATAACGCTTACAATACTGTAATAACCTGTATCTCCAATTAACTGACCTTTCCAGTTGATTCTGAGTTTACAGTATCAAAAATCTTCACGCTCCCAGACACCTCATTTCCAGCCTAGAAACAGAAGACAGCAAGAAAAAAAGAAAAGCATTTGATTTTCAGTGTTGCCTGGCAAC
>JAUMHR010000016.1:1281458-1304222 GCA_032361145.1 Enteromius fasciolatus | reverse complement strand
TAAATGTTTCTGAATGTCAAAAATAGGAACAAATCAAATGGCTTCTTGCATTCATCTCAACACCGCACCTTGTGCCTTTTGATTTCTGGTTTGTCAAGAGAAGAAGGAGTGATGACCACTGCCATTGCTGCAATCACTGACCATTGTAGGAGAAGTTCTGATCTGATCACTGTGAGGAGGGACTGCATATATTTCATCAAAAAAAGGTGCCTTTTTGATTGGCTGCTTCAATTGCATGTGAATGAAACTTTCAAAATCTCCTGTGGAGTGAAAAGAGGCTTTAAGAAAGGGTATGAAAAAGTCTTGACCGCAGCCTGGGACTCAAAGGTTCATATTGCTTTCAGAGTAAGGGTGAAAGAGAATTTTGACAAAAAATTAGACTTTTATGAAGTCCAGTTTCATCTCGCAGGTAAGTGACCTCCATACGGTAAGACATAAAAATGCTAATAAAAAATAAGACCATGACCACTCCCTACCTCTTTGTGTCTGTAGCACATGGGAATGTTTACCGTCAACCCATCATCCAACTTCACAGCTTCTTATTGACAAGGAGCTCATCTGTCCTTAGTGCTCCCCTGCTGTTTACTAGTATATAATTAAGCTTCCTCTCCAGGTTGGAGGAAATATGAATCAACCCCCCTGAGCTTAATGCTGCTACCTCCACAAAACAAGCCGTCATTTGCTGTTGTTTATGTATGCTTAGCAGTCTTTAGTAAAGACTGAAGCAATGTGGGGCCTTCTGAAAAGTGACCATTTTCTCTAGGTCAGAAAATTGTTCCCTTTCATGCTGTGCCCTAGGAAGTCCAATAGCTACTGTAATCATATACTTTGTTTGTTTCAGGATCGCATGAAAAAGTAAGCCTTATCTGTTCAAATGTAACAGTGGGGCAGCATTTGCTGATAAACCAGGGATGTTTAACCTAACCTGAGGTTAGAGGAATAGTGATATTACAAGATAATATATTGATATTAATTGGAGTATTACTTAATATTCAGTGAGTTTTTGATTGGCTTTAATTAGCCTACAATTTCAGGAAGTGTTGCGAATGACACAAATGCTCATAAAAGCAATGGAGAAATATATCATCATTACTTGTGAGCCTTAAGGTCACAACACAAAATGAACCATCGATCATGAGTCAGTGAACAGCTGCACATTCTTGTCTGTGATTGACCACGTGTTTATCGACCCACAGTGCAGTGGTTCAGAAAGTACCAAGAAGCATTTCTGACCTTAAGTAAGAATATACTTAATATGAAACTAGATTTTTACATTTCTATAGAAAATGGTGAAAGGAAAAGGAGAAAAGAGATTAAACTGCTATCACAATGATCGAATGTTCAAAGTGGTTGCCTGGGCATAGTTATTCTGTTGCTAAGATGTTCTGTACGGTTGCTAGGATGTTCACTGGTCCCCAAATTTAAGATAAGTTAAACAATACGGAAGAAAGGACTATTTGCTACTGAAGGAATATAAAAGTAGATATTCTTAATGAACAGTGCAGAATAAGTTCTGTACCAAAGTGTATTTAGTGCATGATTAAAGATACTCCTTATTTTTTTCCTGCATGTATGAAATAAAAGACCTTTGCAATGGCTCTTATGATCATAACTTTGAATTACAGTGTCTGTAGGCCAAAAGACAACATGCATTACAATGCCAGCCCACATTCTCCAGCAGAAGGTCTTTATTTATTTAATAAGCTGAGGTCTTTCCTCATTTGAGCACGTTCCTTAAATAGAAGAGATCATAATTACCTCCTTGGGCTCAGTTAATAATGAAGTAGAAGAGGACTGTGGGTCTTGCTGATCTAAAAGAGGCTTTCTTGGACTCATTTATCATGTCCTTTGGCAGACAATTTAAGTACTACTCAATATCAGTATCTGCGCACACACAAATCCTTATAAATATTATACATTTCAGGCCGTTGTCATAATGACTGATGTCTCAGATGAAAAACCATCATCGTGCTGTCTTGAGTTATGATAAAATCTCCGTACTATAAGTTAAGTGACCTTCCCTTTCCCTATGATGTCATGTGTGCACAAAAACGGCTTCACTGGTCGAGTGCCTCTCCATGGCAAATACCTTCTTCCCAAGGGTATGGAAATTGAGAAACGAAATATGCACTCATTATGCTGATGTGAAAGATCAATGCTATTTATAACCAACCGAAATCCTTTATCGAGAGTCGTCTGAAGGGAGTGCCGAGCAGTTAATCAAATGTTGTTGCCTGGTTAAATGTCTGAAGAACCCTTCAGACTCAATCAGATGTGATTCCTATTCATGGCATTGCCGATGATTCTTGGTCCCCTGCCTGTGGCATCTTTTGAGTTACTGGCGGCTTTGAACCTATGTCAAGAGTCATGAAAGATGCAAGCAAATCTAACAAGACCACTGGATTGTGTTCAACAGCAAAATGATCCTTTTGATGGCTCTCGTGATTTTAACAGGAATGCATCGATGCTGAAGGCTTGTGTGAAAATGAAAGCCCTTCGTAATGATGGCGGTGAGGACTACTTTTACATGATGCAGATTTTGTATTTGTTACACTGCATAAAATAAATACTAGATGGGAAGCTAAAGTGTGTAATTACATGTAAATTGTAATGCTTGAAACGTCTCGCAAATGGTGTTGAAGGTCCTACACACATAAAAATAATAGTTTTATTTTTTTTTACAGCAGTGCCCTAGAAGACCATTTTTGGTTCCCAAAACAGCAAGAATAAAGAATATTTTCCTGTCATATGGAATCTTCAATGTCAACAAAGAACCTTTATTTTTAAGACACTATGCTGCCTTGTATACCTGAGGCCTGTACCATAAAGCCGAATTAGCTGGCGTGTAAGTTTAAGTTTAGTTTGCACCAATCCTGGGTTTTAGGTACCATGAAATTGGTTTGGCTTTTAGCAGTGTTCATCGCCATAGTAACTTACACTACACTGCTAACCTGCTCCGGGGCAGGTTATGTTCTGGGTTAGAGAGCTCAAAAAGGAATTTGAGCAATCAGCTTCCAGCAAGGTGACACATGTAATAAAGGCACTCCCCCAGCTTCTCTTACTCCAGATTAAAGGACACTGCATAGAAAACATTGTTTGAAGATAAAATCATCAGATTTTTGTTTAGATTATTATTTATATATAATAATATATATAATAATTAGGTTTTTAAATTGATATAAACATAGATAATATGCATTATAAATAATTAAACATGACTACATGTGAGTTTACATTTTTAGGTATTTTACCTATAGTGTTTGTTATTTTAGTGTTATACTTAGAAATATTATCATCTTTATAAAGTAACTTTACTTGCACTTTTTTTTAAGTTTCCCTCTTTCATTAAAAGATTGTTTCCTCTTGCTGTGTAAATGTGCTCTTGCTCATATTGTTCAATCTTTTAATCTTTGGTAGTGAATCTGACTCTCTCACGAACGTTTCAAAGCATGTGATTGGCTGCTATTTGCTGATGTCACACTTTCATGTGCACATGCTACATTAACTCAGGATCAAGTCTGAGTTGACAGAGAAAGTTGATGACTAGCTTCATGGTACCAACAAACCCAGATTGGAGGGGTTTGGTTTTGTCAACTCAAAACTAATCCTGCAACTCTGAGTTTGTTCAGCCACCATCATGGTACAGGCCCCTGGTGTACAATATAAAAATGTTGATATAACTAAATAAACCCGCACAGTTTATTAAATAATAATGTTAATTGTTAATGCAGGAAGTTAGAATTGCTTTGGAATTGGTGGAAGCTATCTAAGATAGTATTGTGAATGAGTGCCATTGAACTATGAACTGTGGCTATTATTTTGGGTTGGTTTTATCTACTGGATAGTGAGCATATTAAATTAACTTGTATTTGTTTGTTGGCGTGAAAGGAGACATGTATACTACCAAATCTGCTTGTGAAGACATTAATCATGCCTGAAGTAGATATTTATTTTAAATTAATTTTGTAATGGAGATTAATTAATGCCGATTTAGCTAAATTGACCCAATTATTCCTGCTGCCTGTTTGTGACCTTTCCTGCTTCAAATTATGAGTAGTGAAAAAAATCCAAGTGAATCTTACAGACACACTTAGATTAATTGTGAAAAGACCACTTCCAAACAAAGTATTATTGCAAGATTCAAATCCAAATGAATACGGTTTAAGATTTCTTTCTCTTTTTGGAAGACACTGCCATCTTCTGGATAAAGAAAATGCATAGAGGGTGAGGGGTTTTAGCACTGAATTTCATGGAAGTCACAATAGCATTTTATTTATTTAAAGAAAAACTGAATAAACGTAATGTTTTATAGATACAAGATCAGGTTTGTTTAAATAAAGAAGCCCCTTCAAGCAGAAAGAACCCTACTGAACACAGTAGAACACAATTTAAGATTGGTAAGAGTTTTCGAAAGTCTTTTATTTACACCAAAGCTGCATTTATTATAACAGTAACAAAATATATAAAACACTACAATTTAAAAAATACAGTTTTCTATTTCAAATCTTTAAAAATGCTGTTATTCCCGCAAAGCGACAGCCTTTAGTATCACACAATCCTTGACAATTATCATTCTGATTTGGTGCTCAGAAAACATTTAATACTATTAACAGTAATACAGTTATGCTGCTTCAGATGTGTTGAATAGAGTTGCTACTAAACACTGCAGGTCAGCGGCCCTTCAGCAACAAGCCTGAATATATCCTTGCTGAATAAAAGTATCAATTTCCTTTAACAATAGTGTATATTTAATATTTTCTCTACAATGTGCATGCATTTACACAAAAAGCATCAGCCAAAATGCAGCTGCTTAGGTGTATGCCTGTCACACTCATGCTTCTCACTCTTGCAGTGCAGCATCATTCAGAATGCCACTTCCTGAGCAGCCTGCAGCTCCACACTTATTGGCTGGCCAGTATGCTCACATGTCCCGCCCCCTTCGTTTGACCGCCTCTGCTACCCTGCACCCAATGCACTCAGCTGTTCCAGCGAGAGACATCTCCTCCCCACTGCCTGCTAATGCAGCAAATGGTTGCACCTCATCTAATCAGCTTTCCCAGCCCAATAGTACCAGAAGAACACCAGCAAAGGGTGTAGACTTAACAGGGGTAAGTGTGTATTATTATGTTGCTGCTGCAGCACCACTGAGTGATTCAGATACATTTAAAAGCAGATCTAAGCAAGATGACAAAGCATGAGACGTCTGAATATATGTTATTAGTTTTAAATTTTTCCTGCACTGAAATCGTAAGCTATTTTGTCTGTTCAGTCCTTGTGCATACGTTTCCTTCCATGTGAGGCGGGACAGTGGTGCAGGAAATCAGAGTCATATGATCCTGATCCAGCAGAAAACAACAGAAACATGTTGAGTTTCTGAACGAGTCTGGATGTACTGTATGCAGCAGTCCACTTTTAGATTCTGCGATTTTAGTTAGTTACAAATAAATAACAACAGGTACACTATTAGTTCAGTTAGACATAAGTAGATGATGTTTAAATGTTAAACATCCTTGTATTGTCTGTGTGTTCAACAAGAAGTTCATCTTCAGTCTTCACCCTGAAAGGGGTTGTGGAGCAGGAGTGATGTATTCCCCTCAGAGCCTTCACCGGTGGGGCATCACCCATAGCGAAAGTATGGAACGCTTGGCCTACAGTCAAGGTAAGCTTTTTAAACCACATATACTAAGTTAAAAAGTACAAAGTATGTAAGTTGTAGTGGTATGCAACTGCAGACCCACCCCATTGTTACTAGTATGGTGATGAGAATAATCCTGACTCAGCATCAGTGAGGTGGCTGTCAGCAGAGGTTGTTGTGTTCACTTTAAAGCACAAGTCTAAATTCCTCAGTGTCAGAACTGTTAGTTTTCATTTAATTGACTCCAAATTTATTGATCCTTGTGATCTTTTTGAAATAGGCCAGTAGTGGTTCTGTTCAGTTGCTCTTTCCACTGTTGCATCATTAATTTAAGGACACATTTACTTTGTGCAGCACGTTTCCCACAAGCAAAAAGCAGTACATATCAATCGGAATACACGTAGTCAGGAATAGGCTATCACATAATGGCAAAAAAAAGCTAAACTTTCGCAGAAATCTGCTAAAAGTGACTTCTGTGTGAGCTGTGTTTCATACATCACTTGACAAAAGACAATATGTGCACATGACCGCACCTTTATACTAGTTCGGGGTCAGTTTGGGGCTGATATGATTTTGTTAAAACAAAAACAAAGCTTCATTTCGTTTTAAAAACCCAAATTCGTTCACCAACGAATCAGATTTTTACAATTACCTCATGTTTTACCCCCATTGTCACGATAAACCATAATACCTTAATTGCATGTTATGCGTTCAGGAGGTTAACCCGTGATTATTTCACAACTTTCTAAATTAAATATTTAATAGTTTGGGACAATGTTTCATACAAGCGGTAGAGGGTAGTATATCCATCCTCTTCTACTGAATTACGTCTTTTTTAACGTTATGACACCACCCCTTTGCTGCAGACGGCTCGTGCAGGAGTGCTCGGGTGTAAACAAATCTACAATCTAACCATTTGTTCGCAAAAGATATCATATGAATGGAAACATACGTCGTGTGCAGGGCGTTGACAAGGAACATCACACGAGAAAGCGCTTAAATTAGGTCGTTAACCGTTTATCAATGCCGCTCAACACATCACCGCCGTGGTGGTTAGGTGAAGCGTTATCCTGAACTGTATGATATTCTCGTTAACGATGGCGACACCTGCAGAACAGGACCTTGTGTTGGCAGAAGCAGAGAACAACAAAGAGAGAGCGCAAGTGTTCGGTGTCCTCAGATTGCAGGAGGATAAATCGGCCGCCGGCGAGAAAGCGAGCAGCGCTGCCATGAAATCTGGAGACGGGAGATGGCAGGCGCCCATATTCGCGTTAGCCAGAAAGGCGTCAGAAACCTTCTCGGGTGGCATTCACGTCTTGCCCAAAGTGACAGAGCCCAAAACGTCCCCCTTTTCCGAAGAATGGGGTGCTAAGGGTAGGTTATGGCTAAAACTAAAGCTCGTAGCTGAAGTCGGGATTCAGTTGTTCAGATGCAGAGCCTACGTGTATGGCAAGCCGTTTTAACATTTATTTTTTATTTTTGCTTAACGAACTCTTTTGTTTCTAGTACCTATTTTAATTGACTAATAAATTATATGTACAGGATTGATTAATATCTATTTTGATAGTGAGTTGTCTTTAATAAAAAAATAATAATAAGAGTATTATATATCACATATTTACTAGTCAGCATCCCAATAGTGTGTGAAGTAATAGTCCTTTACTACTGGTAACAAATTTAGAGTTGTTGTTTTTTTTCCCATTGAATTCAATTTGCATCTGTGCGGTTATGTATCAGATGTTCACTTCAGATTTGAAGACCTGTGTAAATACAATTGTTGCTACTATACTACTTTATTGTTTAGTTGCCTCTCACTATTCAAACAGCCATATGTTCTGATTGTTGCTAGTAATGTTTTTAAACTTACTAGTGAGCTTTTTAATTGAACTATAAAGTATACATTCGGACTAATGTATGAATAAGAGCAAAAATAAACAAAAAGTAAATGTTTGAAACTACTAAAACAGTGGCCTAGGAGAATAAGTATTATCATGTAATAATTAGATAATTACTAGTCGTCTACTAAATAATGCTTACTTGTAATGACTAGTAATGGTTATAGAGATGCATAGTTGTTAAATTATTTTTTACAATTTTGTTAAAATGGCTTGCCATACAGAATTTTCTGCATGATGTCATTATGGTATGATGTCATGGAGAATGTGCATTGTTGGTTTATATTTATTTGAGTATCTAATTAATCTTGGTGTTTTAAGACTACAAAGCACTAGTTCATTCATACATTTAGTGTAAAACATGTATTTTGCTCATGAGATGGGTCTATCAGCTAAATTATTTTGCTACTGCTTTTTCATGATTGGTGTTTACCCTCTCCCATGATCATGACAAATAACCAAACTGATGGTGAATTAATATAATAATAGCATTAAGAAGAGTGTAGAAATGCACAATATATGAAGTTATTCACCCCAGAGGTCTGATAGAATAAAGCTTTATTCACATAATAATATTCAAATGAATTGGAAATAGGAACCAACCGACATAAGTGGGAAGTAGATTACCACAGTGTCAGTATTGTTCGACAGAGCATGTCTGAATATGTTTGCATAAGAATTATTGATTAGCCTGATGATGAAAACAGAGTCCAATGTATCACTGACAATTTAAAACTGATAAGTATATTATTTGTGAAGCGTTTGTTTCGAAACAAAAAGCGAAATGCTGCTGTAAAACACTGGTGAATGACAGTAACACTGAAAGCGCTTTAAGGGCTTGTTAAAATTTAAACTCGGCCATGCAAAGTGTGGTCACATGTTAGTTCTAAAGAAACAGCCAGAGGTAAAAGCGCTGTGAGTTGTGGGTGTTGTTTTTCATTGTCTTGGACATAATAATGCTATAATGTTTGGATAAATTAGACACTGGGTTTTGTGTTTCTTCCAGCATTTAGAGATCCTATGGCAATGGAAAGAGCGAACTTGCTTAATATGGCTAAGCTTAGCATCAAAGGCCTGATCGAGTCGGCTCTGAGCTTCGGGCGAACTCTGGACTCTGACTATCCGCCTCTGCAACAGTTCTTTGTTGTCATGGAGCACTGCCTGAAACATGGTCTCAAAGGTACAGTATGTTCACCCATCACCAAACAGCCAGCCACAGAGAAACATCTGTTATACACAACATCATAGTCATTTAACGTCTTTATAGCTTGCTTTTTGGTTTTATTTTTCCTATAGGCTTATGTTAGCGTCACCAGACAGACAGCAATGACTGTTATGCCCTGTTTATCTGTTATAGGAAAAGAAAATGAGGAAATGTTTTCTTATTCATTCTCAGATGACAGATCATCTGAAGTTCTTGTCCAGTCAGCCAGTGCTGCAACAAAATTTGAATACTATTTTGAGTGTTTGGATAAATCTTTTGCATGCTCGTATTACATGTATTACAATGAGACAGAGGTGCTTAACAAACACTTTTGTCTCCATCTCCCAGTGAAGAAATCGTTTCTTGGATACAACAAGTCGTTGTGGGGGCCTCTGGAGATGGTTGAGAAGCTCTGCCCAGAAGCAGGTGAAATCGCAGCCAGTGTACGAGACCTTCCCGGCCTTAAGTATGTTCAGTACACTGTGTTCAGTCTACATTGATTACACACATCTGTAGCATTTTAATTTTGTTTATATTGTTGAAATGCTTTAAAGAAAGCTATTAAGCCCACTACTATATAAATACTCAAATGCTTTCTCACAGTCATTCCTCAGTACAATAAGAAATGTGCCGTTCAGAATAGGGAAGTGCAAATTTCGGTTCTAGTTCCTGATAAAACTGAAACTTGCAACTGCAAGAATAAACTATTTCCAGAATCAAGCATATCACTATCTGTTTGTCTGTTGACTTTCTTTCTATCTGTCTAAATTTTTTTTTAAATTAAGCTGAACATGTCTGTACGTGTTTGTTAGGACGCCTCTGGGTAGAGCCAGAGCATGGCTGAGACTGGCACTGATGCAGAAGAAATTAGCAGATTACCTACGTCTCCTCATCACCAGGAAAGATATACTTAGGTTAGTTTTTTTTGCTATAATTCATTCTATTCTTCGTCACAACTGTTGTGGTGTGGTATTAGTAATTAGAGAAGTGATAAGTTGTGTTTAAGATAATGCAGTGTTGTGTTGTGAGGGCATCAGAGTGCAGTGCTCACTAGAGGGTGTGCATCACATGTAGTCATCTAAAAAAATGCTTTCTGCTTTTACTGACTTACTGAAAGTATCAATTTCTTATATGCATTACCATTAAAAACTTTGTGGTCGCTATGACTGTTAAAATTATTGTTGCTTATGTGCACTAAGCCTGCATGTTTAATAAACATTAAAAACAATATAAATGGGAAGTATTATAACTATTTAAAATAACTGTTTTTCATAGTAATTTATTTTAAAATGAATTTATTCCTGTGATGAAAGCTGTACACCTGTGTAGACACCAGTTTTCAGTATCACACGATCCTTCAGAAATCTGCTTGATCTGCTAAATATTTTTAAAAGTAATGCATTACAATATTGCGTTACTCCCTAAAAAATAAATAATTGTGTAACTTAGTTGGTAGTTGGTATTTTTGTGTTACTTTTTAAACATGGTCCAAGCTTGAGTGTTTGTTTTTAATATAAGAAGTTCTATTTATAGCAAATGTAAAAGCCCTTTCACAACAAAAAGTGTCACGAATAAACGTCTGGCTAAACAAAAAGTAAATTCACATCTGTAAAAATACAAGAGAAAAATGTTCAATATTCTTTAATATTCAGCAATTTTTTAAAAAAACCCACTAAAGCACAGTAGTTAGTTTTTGAAGTAATTTTGGCTTGTAAGTATGGTTGAACCGGATCATTAAAAGGTCAGCAGCAAAGATTAATAAAATGGAATTAGATACATTTGTGTAAAATTAATTATTGGTTTGCGTCATATTTTTGATGAATACTAAATCTGTTTTTGAGAGTGAGAGGAATTAATGGACATGCACATTAGATCTGGGCGATATATATTGAACGATATATTATGCGCATCTGCCGGTTCTTTGTTTAGCGGTAAATCTCCATCAGCTGTTTTTAAAAGGAACGGAGAAAAGAAAACAGAGCCGTAGATCACTGAGAAGCTGCGCCATTGAATCACCCACGAAACTCAACGCGTAGCTTGTCAGTGATGTACGGCTCTGTGTATAAGCTGGCGTTCCTTTTGAAAACAGCTGATGGAGATTTACCGCTAATCTAAGAACCGGCTTTACTGATGAGATGTGCATAATATATTGTTCGATATATATCGCCCAGCCCTAATTCACATTTTGTCTAGAACTAAACTGTATTCACACACCACAACATGGGGTCAGGAGACTTGGCACTCAATAAATAAGTAAAAGTAACTGGCGTTACTTTTTTGAAAAAATAAAAAAGTAATGCGCTACTTTACTAGTTACTTGCAAAAAATAATATTTTTATGTAACTCGTGTTACTTGTAATGCGTTACACCCAACACTGTCCTTGGTAAATAAAAATATTAATAATGATAATAATAAAACTTACAGACCCTCAAAATTGGATTTGTTATTCTTTGACTATTAGAAATTGATTTAATATTACTTAAAATGTATTAACTTGTTAAAAGGCGTTTTTAAGGCTTCAGGAACAATAAATTCTTTTAAAATGGAAATCCACACTTTTTTTATATTGAATAAATGGAATTTGGACAGTTACATTGAAGTGATCATATTTGGATTGAGCTGCATCCATTGCAATTTTCTGTCCATTTAAAGTATTTATGTTATTCATTTTGATACTCATAAACCAGTGATAAATGTCAGAGCATTTGTGCGTGTGTGCATTTGCAGTGAGTTCTATGAGAACTCGGCAGTGATGCTGGAGGAGGAAGGAGCCGTCATCGTTGGTCTCCTGGTGGGGCTTAACGTCATAGACGCCAACTTGTGTGTGAAGGGCGAGGACCTTGATACACAAGTATGTTTGTGTTGTGTATTGAGCATTTTTAAAAACCTGCCGTCTTTGACTTATATTTGAGAAATATTAATGCCTTGTTTTGGAATCCCCAGGTTGGTGTAATAGACTTCTCCATGTACTTGAAGAATGATATCGATGACTACAGAAGTGAAGAAAGGTAGAAAGTATACTTGGTAGACAATATTTAATTACATAATTAATGTGTTATGCTGTTCAAATAACCTCCATCTTAAATACGTTTTGAATAGAAATGGACAAATTGCAGCTATTTTGGATCAGAAGAACTATGTTGAAGAATTAAATAGGCAGCTGAAGTAAGTTCATGCTCCTTCTAAAGCTTTTGTGATATATAAACGATGAGTGATTGTGGATTTTAAAAACAGATTCATCTACCAAAGCCTTTAAAAACTTTATGGCCCGGTTTCACAAACAGCGCTTAGCTTAAGCCAGGAATAGGCATTAGTTAGTAGAGTTAGCAACTTTCACAAAAATACCTTATAGTAAAATATTACAGGTGTGCATCTTAACACAGAACAATGACACTGACATGTTTTAAGATATGTCAGAGCAAGATCTTTTCATCTGAGACAGCTCAAACATGCAATTTAGTCTGGGACTAGCTTAAGCCTTGTCTGTGAAACTGGGGTATGAGTGCTTATAAATTTGAACTAAAACATTTTGTCTTGGTCAAAGTTCTACAGTTCAAGGCTTACAGGGACGCGTGGAGTCATTAGAAAAATCCAACTCCAAACTCATCGAAGAGGTACTGTTAGATTTCAGAAAAATAAGTCTCATCTGTGAAATAGAAGTATGAATATTCATTTGATGCTGTCTTCTTTCTTTTTTGTATTACAGTTGGCAATAGCAAAAAACAACATCATTAAATTACAAGAAGAGAACCACCAACTCAGAACAGAAAATTCAGTAATTCTTATGAAAGCACAGCAGCGTCTTGAGGTATTATTGTTTTTTAAAATGTGTTTATATTATATAAAATAGTTAATGCAGACAAATTTTTTATATAGTTTTTAGAAACAAAATGTTATATTGAAGAACTTTCTGCCAGTGTTTGGCATCCATTTCTGTTTAAATCAGTCAGAATGTTTGTATATGTATTTACTGTACTCTGTTCAGATTGCAGAAGGAGATTTGAACTGTGAGCTTGACACGTACAAGCAGTCAAGGCAGGGCCTGGATGAAATGTACAACGAGGCAAGACGCCAGCTCAAAGAGGAGTGTCAACTCAGGCAGGTCTGTGTTTATATATAAAAAAGGAACCTGCTATGTAGATGTGGCACAATGGCACTAAGAAGAGGTTAAACCTGTTTTTGAATGTATCTGTGCTCAAGGATGTGGAGAACGAGCTGGTTGTGCAGGTCAGCATGAAGCAGGAGATGGAAATGGCCATGAAACTGTTAGAAAAGGACATCCATGAAAAGCAAGACACTCTGATTGGACTCCGGCACCAATTAGATGAAGTTAAAGCCATCAATGTGGAGATGTATCAAAAAATGCAGGTAAAACTTTTTTAATTAGGTTTTCTGTACAGTTTGTGGGCAAAATACGCTGTAATCGATCGATTTATTCATCGACAGTCTTCAGATGACAGCATGAGACAAAAAAATGACATGATTGCTCGGTTGGAGGAGAAGACTAATCAGATCACGGCAACTATGAAACAACTAGAACAAAGGTGAGAAGCAGTTTCTACTTTATTTTGATTCATGTCAATCATAACGTTTAGTCATCATACTCCTGAAGTGCATTTTCAGTCACTATTGAGCGTTTCAAGTGTTTATTTGTATGAAATTAGATTTTTTTGTATATATGTGACCCTTTTCCCAAATTAAGATTTATACATGATCTGAAAGCTGAATAAATAAGCTTCCCATTGATTTATAATTGGATGGCTTGGACAATATTTGACCGAGATACAACTAAATGAAAATCTGGAATCTGAGGGTACAGAAAAATCTAAATGCTGAGAAAATCACCTTTAAAGTTGTCCAAATGATAGTCTTATCAATGCATATTACTAATCAAAAATGAAGTTTTAATATATTTTCGGTAAGAAATTGACTAAATATCTTCATGGAACATGATCTTTGGCAAAAAATACAAATCTATAATTTTGACCCATACAATGTATTTTTGGCTATTGCTACAAATATACCCCAGCGACTCAAGACTGGTTTTGTGGCCCAGGGTCACATATATAAAAACTTAAGTAAGGCTGTTTCATTTCAGTTGATAAATTCAGAGTTCTGTTTGCAGAAAGGACACTTTAAAATGATCAAAAGTGACAGTAAAGATGTTTCTAATGTAACAAAAGATACGATGTTCTCTTGAACTTGTTCCTTCTACTGAATTTTTGAGTCTTGTCCAGCGTAAGAGATGTGTTACCTTACCGTTAGTGTACCAGTGTAAATGCATTTCAGGATATGATATCTGCTTTTCCAGGCTAAATCAAATTAGTTTGCATTGATGGCGTCCGACACGTCAGTGCTTTTGTTTCATCAGTAAAAGCGGTTTTCAGAGGGTCTAGAAGTGTCGGATACCTGATAGCATGCAAAGGACTTTTGCATGCATGTATACTGACGGCGCATTGAATGGCTTTCTCTCATCTAACCGCTCATCCTTTAGCATTTGTGTTATTTTCTTGTGGTGACGTGGTGCTGTCATGTCCACTTCTCTGTCCACACGAATCATCCTTCCCTTTCTTCTCTGTTAATTTACCGCCATCGTATTTCTGATGTTTTATGACTGCACTGCTTAACAAGTTCTTAAAGCTTTGGGATGAATTTGAAATTCACTGATATTTACATCCTCTTTCCCTTTTTGTTCCCCTTTTCATTTCTTTTTTCCTCATCTTCTCCCTTCCTATAATTCCATTGTTTTCTCTATCGACAAATAGCGACAAAGACCTACTCAGCCAGACAAGAACTCTTGCTATGTCGTTTGTAAAATGCGCTAGCACAGATACTGAGCACCAATACAAACTAGTCAAAGACATTTCCTTCTGATATGAACATAAATTTGCTCTTTGTTACTTAAAGCTAGTTGTGTGGCGATACGCAGTGTCCTTGAAAGTTGATAATTCTTCACTAGCCCCCTTTTAAGTTTTATTTGATGATGGTTACTGTTTTTCCACATACTATTTAGTGAGCAAATCTTTCTTGTGATTCTATAGCATAAATATTTACCTGTAACATTTAACAAAGAAACCACAAATATGACATGTCTTTTATCACAGTCTTCAATAAATTTGATGTTTTCAACTACCCATGACTGTTTATTAATTATTAAAAAAAAAACACATTAGGAAATCAAAGTAGCTTTGACCCTTATGAAATTGCCAATTCATTTCAACTTTGTGGCTCTTCCCTCAGCACAACATTTTTTGTTGTCTGGCTCTGTATTTTTTCCCGCTCTATTGTGGCTGTCGAATTATGGCCATCTTTTTATTTTGTTTCCCATATGTTTCAATACATTCCCGCCCATTCCATTACATTCAGAGCCGTAGTTTTACCCAGTTGGTTTGAATTACACCAGATTGCAGGATGCCGAGAGGGAGCGTGCCAGTGCCGAAGACGGGGTGCGCAAATTCAAGCAGGACTTTACAAACAAAGCTGACAGTCTCCACAAGCAGATCACCCAGAGAGAGAAGCAAATGTAAGTTTTTGCAAAATAGAATTTTAGAATTTGTATCACAATGTCTCATTTATCCTGGAGCGGAAAATAGAAAGTGGGTTTTAATTGACACTTTTTTTAGGATGCAGCTGGAAACCGATTTGAAAATAGAAAGGGATTGGCGGCAGACCTTACAGAATGAATTGGAAAGAGAACGAGAGACCATCGCCCAACTCACCACTGAAGCACAGCAAATCAATGGACTCAAAAAAGTAAGATGAATTAATAATAGCCATTAGAATGCACAGTAAATGTGCTTCTTCGTGGATATTTTTGTTTTGGGCCCTGATGTGTCTTTGTGTCCTTGCAGGAGTTTCACAGGTTGCAGGATGAGAATACGCAGCTGAAGGGAATTTGTGAGGAGCAGGAACAAGCGCTGGAGGAGCTGGGCTGCAAACTCAGCGAGTATGTGTGGTTTAAACACCAGTGCCGTTTGGGAGACTTCAAATCATTTACTCGTACATATTTTGCTTATTCAGGTCAAAGCTGAAAATTGAAGATATAAAAGAAGCCAACAAGGCACTTCAGGTTTGAAACATTGTTTGAGATAAACCAAAAACTAGGGTACCTAAAACGTTTGGCTTATAGATCAATGTACAAAAATGTAATCAACCTTTTATAACTTAGCATGTTTATATTAAACAGGGTGGACAGGTCTGGCTGAAGGACAAAGATGCTACGCATTGCAAACTTTGTGAGAAGGAATTTTCAATCTCCAGAAGAAAGGTCAGAACCGAAATGCTATTCTGTAATACACAACGGTGTCTATCACAGCTTGCCGTCCATTCTCACACATCCACACTAATTCAACTGCTCTAAATAAAGACATTTACTGGTGCAAGGAACGTACTGGATTTTTGCACTTGAAAATATTTCCAAATAAGGATTAGATGACGCCTGAATAAATGACTGAGTTGGCAAATGATGCTCTGTACTCTTGAAGTCGGCATGAAATAAAAAAACAAAACAATTATCCATCCTACTGTTAAGGATTAAGCCAAACATGTTTAATTTTTTGAGGATTTAATCAGAATGTCATAACTTGATCCTCCAGGGAAATTACAGCCTTCATATGCCAGACTTTTGCAAGCATTTAAGATGTGTTCTGATTCAGAGGCTGTATCCTATGAAGTCCAGAGACTGAATGCATCACAGCGGTGCGACAAATGTCCCATTTAGAAAGTCTCCTTCAAATGTAGCCTCAAATTGAGTGCTTTGTTTTCCGATCTATAAAGGATGCAACATGGCAAGGCTTAGACGTTGTGCCCAAGATATGACAGGAGAGAGAGAAAATAGCACATTACGTTTTTAAAGGCATAGTTCGTGCAAAAATGAAAATTACTCCACGATAATACCAAGTGATGCGTTTATGTTTACTACATCTATATTTAAACTTTATTAACTGTATAATCTTTAGTTTCTGGTAATCATCGTATACATGTTCACAAGAGAATAGCATTCCAGTGGATAGTGTAGGGCACAGCCCCGGTGAGAATATGCTAGAAGTTTTGTTTACAGCAAAGGAAAGTCAATCTTCTCTTGGATTTTATCCAAATCCTCTGATATTTTTCTTTACGGATCCTTGATTTGTACTTTGCCGGAATGCCGCTCACATACTGTATATGCCTATATCACAGTTAGCGAAAGCCAAAGATTATGGTTTATGAAGTTTTAAATACGGACATTTATCTTACACAAATGCGTCACTTCTCTTCAGAAGGCCTTTACTGTCAACTCTCAGAGTTGTGTGGAGTAGTTATGATGGATGGAAGCACTTTTTATGTTCTCAAACCTCATTCAGGTTCTTAAAGTCAGGACATTTTTAATATAACTCAGACTTTACCTGTCTAAAACAAGAAAGTCACAGACACCTAGGATAGTGCGAGGGTGAATACATTTTCCATTTTGGGTAAACGGTCTCTTTTTAAGTGTTAGTATTTTGGTGTTAACTTGCTTGAGTATCTAATGATACAAAAAAATTGATATATATCTTATATCTTATATATCTTACCAAGATTTATTAATATTTTAATAATAGGCTGTGAACCCTAGTTTGTTTTCAAGTCCTGTGCTGCTTGTCAAATGCAGCTGTCACAGTTGCTAGGTGACAAGAACGATCTTCAGTATACTTTTCCATTTAACATTGTTCAGTTCAACATTTGTGGACATCCTAGGATGCAGCCTCTGAATTTGGGCACAGATTTAGCCCCGCCCATTACATACAATTAAGCTGACATTCTGATCTGCCTCATTAAACCAAGTCCTGGCTTACGGGGTTTTTGTTTTGTTTGATAATTCACTACTCATTCATTTGATTTTGTCAAAATGCAGGAAAAAAAATATTTTTAGTTCTCCTCTTTTATCATTAAAGAGGACCTTACTCTGAAAACGAATGATTTATATATTTAACTCCCATAAAAAACAACGAAGAGGAAATTCCCCAGAGCAGCTGTTTGGCTGAATCCCAGAATATCAGTACTGAAGATTCCCCCGAGTCATTTTGAGTCTGATCCAAACCAAAAAAAACAGCAGGCCTTTTAATTGAAAGCTCTCTTGCTTGTCTTTGTTTGAACAGCACCACTGCAGGAACTGTGGGGAGATCTTCTGCAACGCCTGCTCAGATAATGAGCTGCCGCTTCCTGCTTCACCCAAACCCGTGAGAGTCTGTGACACCTGCCACGCTCTACTCCTCCAGCGCTGCTCCTCCAATGCCACGTAGGTTAGAAACGACAGCACATTGTCACAATGGCCAAAATCAGCTTTAACTCACGGACTGCGTTGTCCAGCATCGTCGAAGTGACCAAAATGGATGCACACGTTTCTCTGTTTGAAGTTTACATTTCACAAAAGCCTGTTGCCTCAGAGAACACTTAATGGCCCTTGTGCAGATGGCCAATGCCGTGTTTGTCACAGAGCGTGCGATGAAAGAGAATGAGTTTACAAATGGATTAATGACTCTGAGTGCCTCCATCTGGGTTGCAAGCAGACTGATTTAGATTATTTATACTAGTACAACACTCCCATGCATTGTAAGTATACTTTTGATACATAAGGGTGAACAGGTTTCACTCCTCAAGAGTCAAAAGTGTGTCAATGCAGTTATTTAAAGTGATATAATTTCTTGAGCAACTATATTTCAAATTCATGTGTGCCTGTATAACAAGCCAAACTGACAAATAGGGATTTTAAATATGTCCCTGAATCTAGGTGGGCAAAAAAAATGTATGGTTATTTGTAAGTAAAAATACGGTTCCTGCTGCTCGAGAATGACTGACTGAGGTGGATTCACAGAAAATAGCACAGAAATAATGTTCTGAATACGGTGTTCAGGTTTCTTGTCTGCAAACAGTATTATTTCACAGTTGCAGATTTACTTTGTTATAGAACTGGAACACTACTCGCTTTGAGTATATGTGCTGACGTTGGTCTGGATTACTCGAAATGCAACTGTTAACTTAAATGTGAAGTTTATGTATGAAAATATACATACGCCTTAAACCACTAAAGTTGATTATAATTCCAAGACTCGGGTTCTTAGTCTTCAGGTGCTGCAGTACACACACTTTATCAAAGGTTTAGAGGCTTTTTTTTTCTCCTCATGCAGGAGAGGCAGTATCTTGGGGGGTTTGAATGCATGAACTTTGCTGTAAGTAATTATGTAAACCTAAGTTTCCTCAGTCCAATAATTGTTAGTTATGTTTACTACAGTAAAGATTTTACAGCAGTACCGTAACTTGAAGATGGGTGTTTAAAATTGTATAGAATTACTGAAGCCTTGAGTAAAGGCTGCTGAAAATTCAGCTTTGCCTGTTTTAAAATACATAAATTAAATGGTTATTTAACATTATTTAAATGGTTACATAATATTACTGTTTTATAGTTTTTATTTAATAAACCAAAACATTTTAAACCGTAACCAACAAACAATAAGTCAAATAAACAAATCGTCCTGTGTATTAAAAACATAACATAAATGGACTGATG
This sequence comes from Enteromius fasciolatus, assembly GCA_032361145.1. Classification (NCBI taxonomy): domain Eukaryota; kingdom Metazoa; phylum Chordata; class Actinopteri; order Cypriniformes; family Cyprinidae; genus Enteromius; species Enteromius fasciolatus. Next base: position 1,284,962 of record JAUMHR010000016.1, on the reverse strand, counting down.
CCATATGTTTAATCTAGCTTTGACCAAAAGTGCAATCTCACACACGTAACTTGAGCTTCAAGGTATTCATACTCAATTCTGAGTCAAAAAACATACAAAGTGCATATCTTTAGTTAGACTTTAACACATAATGTCATATAAAATTCATTAAGCAAAATGTACAGTAGCCGGTCAATCTATATGCAACAGCTCAAATATATATATATTAGATATATAGATGGATCTAGATTTCATTTTCTTCAAGCCTGGAAAATAGTTTGGGCATATTTCATAGGAACATGTGAAACATATTCATATAAAAAGACCTTCCAAGCTGGAAGTTCCAACTTTGGGTTGAAAAAGTGCATGATTTGTAAGCATCCTCAATACATCCCCCTTAGTCCACTTCCTCGAGAGCCCACACCACCAGAGTTGCTATAGAAACCTCCTCCGCGGCCTGCAGTGTTTTCATGCCCCCAAAACAAAAGACTTAGATTTGAATGTTTTCTTCGCACCTTCTAATCCATATACTTCAACAAAACTATTACATAACAACCTCCATGCAGTCATACTAACCCATTTCGGATGGCCCACTTGAAGTTGAATTCAGGAAAAGCTCAATGTAACGATGCTCTGCAGAGAGGAAAAGTACACGTGATACTGAAAACAGGCACATTTGAATAAGACAGAGGTCTGGAGACAACTTACGCATATGATTCTTGTCTTTTGACATGGCAGATACAGCATCTTCGTGAGATCCAAACTCAACGTCTGCCTCTCCTGTAGACTTTCCATTAGGTCCTACATCAATGTGCACCCTCACAGGAATTAAAGGGGCAAAGAACTGAAAAAGGCAATAATACTCTACTGTAAAACTAAATATTATAAGAATATATGCACAAGAAATGGCAAAACGGTGCGTCTTACATGTGCAATATCTGCTTCTGTAGCACGGAACGGTAGGCCCCTCATGTGCACAAAATGGCCGCTGTGAAAGCCTGAGTTTGAGTCGCTGCTGTAGCCATGACCACCTACTCTTCCTCTTCCTCTGTCATCGCGCACACGCTCTTCAAACATGCCGTTACCAAAGCAGTAGTTGTTGCTAAAGCCATTGTAGTTGTCAAACCCACCATATCCTTATGAAAGAGAGACAAATCAATCTTTTTTACATTACTTCCTGTCAGTGAAAGAACTCTTCAAAAGTTTGTGATCAGTAAGATTTTTTAGCAATATCATGGAATTTTATTGCTATTGAAAGCTGAATTTTTATCAGCCATTACTTTAGACTTCATTGGATCATGGCCCTTTAGAAATCATTCTAATATGCTGATTTGCTGCTCAATAAATATTTTGTATTTTAATACATTTGTAATAATTACTTGACGAATCAGCAGTCACTTAAAGATATAAATCTTTTGTAATTATTCATCTTATAAACGAAAGCCCGGTAAAAGTTAGTTAAGTTACAAAGCACTATTAAAGTAGCATACCGCTGCTATAACCGCCTCCGCTGCGCATCTGGTCCAGGACAGCACCTCCCCTTCCAGTCCCGGGCCCAAAGAAGCCCCCGCGTCCCATCATGGGTCTGTCATATGGACTAGGCCTCTGTCCCATCACCCTCCGGGGTACTTCGTAGTATGCACGCATTTCATTTCTGCTGCTTTTGAATATCTCTATGTACCTGAGTTTGTTTGGAAATGCAACATGTCAATAAACGTACAGGCTGCTGAATGGTTTACAGCAATGAGGGAGATTTAGGGAAGACAGTATTTGGCCCATTGACTAAATTCATCATGGCATCACAATAACTGACAGGTTATTGTCAGTTATTGACCAGAGGGAGAAGTAGTAAGTGTCTGTAAGTTCTGCCCAGTCATAAAATTTAGCTGTATCCAAAGGCCATTTCAGACAGAAACAGAGTCTTAAAAGTATTGTAAAGTGCCTATTAATTAAAAGGCTCCTTTGCTATTGCAGTTTGTTGCCCAACGACATTATGAAATCATATTTCTGCCTAGTTTTTGTCCCCTCATGACACAGTGTAATGTAAAATTAAACATTTCAAGTGTAATAACAAGATCATACCATCTTTTTCATACCATCTTTTCCAGATGCATGACCCCCCCCCCACCCCACATTTAGAGATAGCATTAGCACCCAGCCCAGTCTTGCTGGCCCCACCTGTGCCCTATTCTTTCCTTGTGTTTCCCCAGAGCCTTTTCTGCTATCTCCTTTGAGGCAAACTGCACGAAGGCTTCCCCTGTGCTCCTCCCCTGGTAGTCCATCGGCAATGTTATCCCATTTGGCACGATTTTCAACCCTTTAACCCAAGGACAAATAACCCCACATGGGGAGACATGTTAAAGAGCCGCAACATTCTCATCTGCAGAAAATACATCCCCCCCAACTGAGCCCCTAAATCATTCCCTATGTCAGACAAAAACCCTAGAGCAAACCACAAAGGATAAATCCATGAAATTAAAATCAATCAATCATGAAATCATAGCACAGCTACCTCTGTGATGCTGGCGACATATAATGTTAAATATGTTTAAATAAACATGTTTAATAATTTATTACTGAATATATAAACGCTTAAAAAAACTGACATGATTCAAGAAATGCAAACCGAACAACATAATTTTTAGAACTTTTTAAAAGATCCTAGCTATATCTGCAAGTCTAGGAGGTGTTGAAGTGAAACAACAGATGTACCTGAAAAGAATTGTACAATTTCTTCTTTACTGCAGCCAAACGGCAGCCCTCTTAGACGCAACATGCAACCGCTGCTGCTGTCATAGTCTGTGGGACCGGAGCGTTTCAGCACCCAATCCATCTCACTACGGTTTGACTTGAACACTGTAGAAGAGTCAATGCACAGACAATCAAGTATTATACATTTTAAGAAACAAACGCACAAAATTATCAACTTGTGCTATAAGTCAGCATGAAACAGTCACCATTTCTTTTCAAAAGTAATGCATATATTAAAAATTAATTTTGTACAACTGAAATTGATATGATCATTGTGGGAATTGCAGCAATCTTATGTTAAATGTTGTGAGAAGAATAGTTTGTTAATGTTTTGATTCAAATGCCACATGATTTATAACTGCAATATTCCAAAAAAAAAAGTTGTCCAGTCATTCATGGAAAAGGGATTGTTCACCCAGTATAGGAAGTCAACTGCTTAGTTAACATCGTTTTGAAAAATATCATATTTTTTGTTCAAAAGACAACAAAACTCGTACTGGTTTTGGAACAAGTGGAAGTTGATGACCATTTAAATTTCTGGGTGAACTATATTGTGTTATTTAACTTTATATTATGCTATTTACTCAATATGGTATTATCAAAACACGAAGCTTGTAATCAATATACTATTTAATATGTTGAGTTATTGCAGTGAGGTCCTATCTATTGGGCAGTACTGCCTGTTTCCGTTGAATTGTACCTGTGAACTTAAATAACCCTATGAATTTTGGGTGATTTCCAGAATATGGCAGGTAAACAAGTTTGGTGTATGTC
>JAUMHR010000016.1:1244030-1274988 GCA_032361145.1 Enteromius fasciolatus | reverse complement strand
GAGAATCGAAAAGAACCGAAATCGAAAGGAAGAATCGGAATCAGAATCGTTCAAATCAAAACGATGCCCAACCCTATTAATTACATTACTTCTTTAAGAAAAAATACATTTTCCTATCAGAATAATTCACAGCTTAGCATCCGCTGACAATAAATCTGCACCTGAGGTGTGAGAGAAACTGGGTAGGGCTCTTGCCTTGGAAACCAGCCACAAATTGACGAACTTTGACATGTTTTTTTTTTTTTTTTTTTATGAATTCCCAGATCTAAACATTTGGAAACCATTTGTTGTAGTCTGGCCATCTCTGATGTAGGGAGCATTTTTATCTACTGTGGTCATGTAATCACCACATAAAACACTTCTTGGTTGCTTTCTACTGCAGGGGAAGTCAGAAGAAGTGGCATTTTTTTAGTAGAGGTTTTCTTACCGTACAGAAAATCCATTTCTGTGAAGCATGTTGGCATAGTGTTTGGTAAGCATGGAGGCTGGCTACAGGTCTCATTCAGATCCAGGTGGCTGAATGTCCAAATGGCATTTGGTTTCTGGCATAGTACCACAAAACTCTGTAAAAAACAGAAGAGATTATAAGGTTTTTTTACTCCTAGTGCATAATTTAGATTTTTTTAGATATATTCTTATTCGCAAAAGTAATACATTGAAAGTTATGCAAGTATTTGGATACACAAAACAGACTACTAACAACTAACAGAAGGTGAGTGACATTTAAGCCCCTTTCAGTGTGAATGCAAACCCATCCCGGGATTGAATCCGTGATCTAGTAACATTGCCGGGTTCAGTCCCGGAATGAGCTCTGTGTGAACAAAAGCCAGAGCCAATGCCGCAACGGATGTGTCGTAGTGATGACGTAGTTATTGCAATAAGCGTTTTCAATAATACAATCTCTGTGTGAAAGCGGCTTTAGATTCAAAGTTTGTGGCTTTTTCTTTATTAGCAATTAATTTAGTGACTGTGTTAAACGCGTACAAACTATTTTTGTTCGTGTTGCATAGTCTACATTCATATTTGTTTTTATAGCCAAATTGCATACTGTGTCAAGAAAACTTGGCAGGGTGTGAACATGCTGAAAAAACAAAGGTGTTCATCTCACGATGTATACAAATAAATAAGCGTTTTGGTTACTTGGTTGGGTTAACAGTGTAGTTCCCTCAAAAATTTAAATTTGCTTAAAACTTACTCAGGCCATCCAAGAAATATAAGTTATCAGAACAGATAGCTTTACTTTCTTCACAGCATTGTTAATATGGCCAGAAGTTAACATTTCCATTTTAAACGCCTTGATGATGGATGCATTACACAAGCACATTATGAGATGGACAGGAGCCTTGCAGATCCCTTGTGGATTATTTTGATGTTTTTATCAGCCGTTTTAAATCTCATTCTGACAGCACCTATTCACTGCAGATGAACCATTGGTGAGCAAGTGATGTAGCTAACGTTACATTTCTCCAAACCTGATGTGATGAAGAAACAAACTCATCTACATCTTTGATGGCCTGAGAGTAGGTACGTTTTCATTTTTCTGTTCCTTTAACATCAGCTTTTTAAAACAGAACAAAGAGACAATATCAAAAGCTTATATCTAAAGCCTGCCACCAAGTGGAATTACGCTGGTTGCTGTACACATAAAAAAAAGTGCTGGTATAAGCAAGGCCTGGTGTATCAAAGGCATTCCGGGCATTGCAACTCATCACAAGATGTTCATTACATGCCATTAAAAAAATAAAATAAAATACAGGCACGTGTAATTCAATTATCTGGGTCTCTGCAACCAAATTAAATTCTCTAAATAAAATGGTAAACAAGCATTGTGACTCATTACAAGACCAGACAGAAATTTTTTTGGTCGTCTTTGCACTAACCCAACCCATTACTGAATTCATCCTATCCGGTGCCACTCTAAATAATTTACTCCGATAGCCAAGTGTATTTAAAGCAGATCAATACCATTAAAGGACAGCTGAGGCATACTGAATAAACAGAGACCACTCTCCAGCACTGCACCGGCCTCCCACTGCATAGCTTCATCCAATCTATCTTTATCTGATCTGCCATCACACTAACCAACAGTGGCGTAGAAAGAGTTAAAGAAATCAATGACTCTCCCTCTCTTCCCTACCGTCCACTGGAAGCACGAGCACAGAGGACTCCTCATCCTACAGTAAGTGTTAAAGAAAAGTCTGTTCAATAAAAGCTCAGCAGCGTGTATCAAATGGCTGTTCTCATCTAGGATTCGTTTTCCACCTTTTAGATCGGAATGATATGACTAAATGGTGGGGGTGATACATCAGCACCTTTATGATGGGATGGGTGATACATTCGGGGCCAGGTCTGAGGTGACTCTGTGTGTTTTTCCCTCTTGCTTAGCCATCCTGTCTCCAGAGTGAGTCAGGGAGGGTGGGGGATTGACTTTAGACAGCGCAGCAGCCTGAGGAACGCAGGCAGGGATGTGAAACCTGATCTACACTGCCTCTTAACCCTCCCGCCCCCACACCCCCCTTTTCCCCTCCAGTCTTCCCGCGCTGCCACCTCGCCACAGACTCACAATGCAATCCGATACCTCGCACTGTGACTGAGATTGAAACACACTCCTAGAGGGCTCCAGGGCAACTCAATCTGGGCCTGGCTGATATTTAAAAAAACTGATAGAAGGGGAAAAACATCTGTGTTTATTGTCGCACGTTATTGCAGCCTTTTATGCAATTAAGTCATTGATTTTCACACCGAATATATATTTTAATAAGATGTAAAACATATTTTTTTTAATTTGTAAATGGCCTCCAAGAGATTGCTAGAGGTCTGTGGATATGTTTAGAGAAAAGCAGTGTATAATTTAAAACATATTAATAATAAATTAAATCATTTATAAAATACCTGATCATGAAAAACTAACTGAAACAAAATTAGAACGAACTTAACAGAAACAAATTATTTTCCTAAACAGAAAGAGAGAGACATTTATAAAACTGGGTGTTTATACAAATTGAAAACCAAATTCTAAAAGTCTATTCACTTTGGGGGGAAAAGCACATGACCATCACATCTGCATAACAATTAATCATTAATTAACATTCAAAGTTAGACTGAACAAATAATTGCTCTAGCTACTACTGTAAATACACCGTCACATGCTACAAATAGCAGGACAGCACATACAAGATGTCACTGTTTTGCATTTATTAGCATAATAGATCACCCAGAAACACATATTTTTGTCTTTATACTTAACCAATCATCATGTCATTCCAAACCAAACCTGTACAAAGAATGTAAAAGATTATACAGTTTTACTGTATAGGGAAAAAATACTGTGAACATTAATAGTGACTTTCCTCCCTAATATTCTAGCTAACACCTCCAGACTTACAGGGCATAATAGGGCGAGTAAATGATGACAGAATTTAAGACGCTTTATTAAAACACACTTGTTTTGTTCTCATCACCAAAGCTCTTCAGATATTGATATTTATTTCAGAAGAGATCCTGCATCAAGCTCTGGAATGCACAGATGTCTGGCATGTATATATTATAAGCCTTAAGCTTTAATTTTCTTAAATAAATCAATTTTCCTCAGACTAAGCCTCTCTCCTTCAGGCCTCTCGAAGCAGACTGCTTCACAGGCAGTGTTACCATCTGTTTTTTGACCTCCTTGAGAAGGTAAAGAAGCTGAGTAGACCCCCTTCCCCCCAGAACCCATAAATTAAAAGCAGCTTTTTTACTGAGTGGGCTAAAGGCATGGACATAAGAGAGACTAAAATCTGGAAAGCAGTACAAAATGTACAGCAAAACCACCATCATTTAAATGTATTACTTTTCCTCAAACCCGCGCATGCCAATAAAATAACCCAAATGCAGCTTTTTGTATTGAGAGGCGGCTACGTGAGCAAAACAACACCCTGAAAAGAATATATCCTGCAAAATATAAATAAGCACGATATTGTACGGTGAAAAGAAACACATATAAAATGTGAAACAGTTTCCATAAGATGAATAAGTAAACATTTAGAAACAACACACAGCTGTCAGATTATTAGGGAAGTTGCTGCTAGCATTATGTGACTGTCGCGTTAATAACTTTTTACTCGGACTTTTACAAACCGTGACATTTTCTTGAAAACAGATCAAATGTTATTTTAAACATTTTAAAAAACCCAGATTACAAAGACACTGTATTGCATTAAATCAAAACGACCCTTAATCGGAGTTATGGAAGTCAATTTAAATGTATTTAGCTTGCTAACGGCGATAGCACACTAGCTATCATACAACTCGCTCCACTCAGAGGAAATCTCATGACAAAATCAGGTAATAACCGCATCAACGCGTATCGTTTTTTTTCTTTAAGCCTTTTACATTTGTTTACTGCGTATTAAAAACAAATAACACCCCACGGCAGCCGCTTTTGCCTTTGTAACGCGTTTTAAACATTACGTGGAAAATGGAAAATTCAGCGCAACAAACTTTCGCGAGGCAGCGTTTAGCATAGCCAAGCTAACACTTTCCATTTCACTTACCGAAAAGATTCTCCAGGAAACTTATTTCCGTCAATTTATTGCCCTTTCCAGCAACTCAGAGGGTTCGTTTGTAGTTGCGATCGTGATGGACTCTGATTGAGGTCTGTTAAGGGTCTGGCACTGACCATCACAGAAGAGCGTCCTACACTTGCCACACCGACTCTCCAGCGCCCCCTGCCGAAGAGCGCGAGACTTTCACGTTTCAATAAACACTCATCTGACAGTTTAATACTAATAACATCATACTATTAGCTAGGACAATATCGGTTCGTTTTATATTAAAACAATATCATAGTTAAGAGAACATGAGGTTAACTACTTTGGTTTGGGGGAAAATAACTGCACACACATCAGTAAAAAATACATTTTATTTTTTTCCTTCACTAGCCTACGTACATTATAATACTTAAAGCTTATTTCTTATATGTCATTGTTTTATTTGATTTTTAATTCATATATGAATGATATACATTATACTTACATTTAATTAGAAATATCTTTTATATGCCATTTTTGAAAATGGAGAAACGTAGGCCTGTGCATTCTTTAAAATGGATTTAAATATTTAATTTGATTGTGTGGAACATGATCATTTGGATTTAAATAAAATATGATTCAAGCACAAAATAAAAGATCATTTCAAATACAAAGAAAGAGAACGCTATTACTAGCTTTTCATTTCACTTTGAAAAAAAAAAAACAGCCTTGCTCAAAAAGTAAATCTACAGTATTCTATAGAGCTGCATCTCAGTTTGAATAATCATACATAAATACCAATAAATTAAAGACACTTGTTAACATATAGTCCAGAACGTCATATTTATAAAAATGAGTGTCACATAACACATACTGTATATGGTTCTTTATTGTATTATTGGAGGATCTGCAACTTTATGTAATGATGGATCAATCCCTTGTCTCGGTAATTTCCAGGTGAACTGCAGAATACAGCAGATGACATATTTTGAAATAATACATTACTTGTACTTTCAATAGCATTGAATTACATCAAATACATCTGTTTTCGAAAAATGCTAAAAAGATTCCCACTTCTGAACCCAACACTGCTATAAATGCAATCTTAAGTAACTTACTAATCTTGTGTAAAAAAAAGTGTAACAATTTATTAAATTTAAGAGAGGCAATTTTGTCATGCCAAACCATTGTTAGTAATATTTAAAAAAAGAAGCCAAAATTTAAAAGTAGCCTTAAGAAAACATCAGCTGATGTGGTAGGTTACATTAACTTCAATATATGGCAGTGAAATATACATAAATCAAGGACACAATTATTATAAAGTATCTCTATGCATAAAATACCAATATAACATAGGGAAACATGAGTGTCTACAATTGAAATCTCAGTATGTTTTGCCATAATGTTCTTTAATAGCAACTAGTCATGAAGCAAAATCTTTACTGTAATCTTAAAGTTGTACATTAGAGTTTGGGTAGCATATACCCACAGAGAAAAAGTCTCAGGTACCCCATTTGTTACATATTAACAATACAACTTGCATCCTGTGTGTGCCTCTGTCTTGCTAATTAAAGTATTTATTTAAAAAAGAATCTCTCCTTCTTGGCAAAGAAAACAAGTAAATTATCCATGCAAATTCAGAACACCATTTGCAAAGATTTTGTAAATATTGAGGTTTTGCGCACAATAAATAACAACAAAAATCAACTATCATAGGTGACAAGGCAAAAAAAATGAACAATTGAAAAAAAAAAAATACTCCTCGAGAGCTGGACATTATTACAGCTAACTATGTCTTGCATACACTGTGGAGGGCAACAATTAATAAATTAAAATAAATTCTGTTACCTTTTCAGATGCCCTGCTCCCATTCTTAAAATGAGTTGATAAAAATATGACACATAACGCTAATGTTGACATCACATATGCACAAATTAGCTCACTTGCTTTCCCACACACTAAAAGCACAAATGAACAAGATTAGTAACACAAAAACACCCATTCAATATTAAAAAGACTGCAGAACAACATACAGTCTCAATCTATTTAACATTCTTTTGTAAGCAAGTCAGGGATCTATAGGCCTCATTATTGTTCAAGAAAACAAACAGTAATGGCATAAAAACACATTAAAGTTTACTTTTAAGGCGTAATAATATGCATAGACGTTTTCAGGCTTTTTCAATCTTCAATATTCTCATATAATATTGATTTCTTTTAAATTAAGGTTTTAGTCACTAATATCACCAAAAAATTGTATGTTGCATAAATTTACCAAACCAAAATAAAAAACAAAAAAAACAAGTGCATGTATGCAAATGTTTTAGGGTTATAATAAAGACAAAGAATGACCTAAAAATGTCAAAATGTCTAGGTTCATCATCTTACTAATATGCTATTTAATATACTGTATGTCTTTAGTTTTGTGTCATTTGGATAGGCACTGGTGTCTTGCCATAAAACCACACATGCAAATGTATTAATTGCATTTAGTTCCTTCACTGACAACCTTTGATGCAATGCTGCATCTACACATTGATGGCATGTGCATGCTTCTTGCATAAGGGCTTGTCCTTCTTGGAGTAAAAAGGTTGTCCTTCCAGGTTCACATGGCACACCTGTATGTCGGGACGGAAATGCATATAGAGTCATAACTCGGCGCTGAATTATTTATAAACCATATGGGCAAGTGCTTTAACAAACTAATTCTGAACCTACCGCACAAACAAAGCAGGTATCATGCCATGTGTGGCCAAGAGCTTCGATAAATTTGTCTCCTGCTTCAACTGGGAAGTCACAGCCATGGCACTTTGTGCTGAAGAGTGCAATATAATCTGTTGACAGAAACATTTAATCAAATAATCAGTATACAGCAAACTTGTAAAAAATAAAATTAGCGACAGACATAGCTGGTGGCTCCATTACCTTTCTCACAATACGGCTCGCCGTCCTCCATATGGAAGAGGCTGTTTCCAAAGGGCTTTCCACAAGCTGCACACACAAAGCAAGTGGTGTGCCAGGTCTGCCGCAGCGCATGCATCACTTCCTGTTGAGCAGATGTTGAGCGGATAATTTGTCAGTACCTGTGAAGCATGTTTACTGTCTGTGCATGTGTGCGCGCAACATAAATATGTTTTCAACATACTCCCATGATCTTGGTGTTGCAGCGGGCACAGGTAGGTGCAAAGAACTCTCCATAGCAGTTTTCACAGTAAACATTATTCTGCTCCTCCACAAAGCTGACATCAGCCAGAGACGTGTGGCAGTAATGGCAGTTGAACTCCTCTGGATGCCAAGAACGACCCAATGCCACAAGGAATGGTCCCCTGAGGAGTCAAAAAAAACTTAGACAAATTTTTTTTGATAACATACAAATCTTTATAACAGTTTTAAATTAATAAAACTAGCATAATCTAAATAAATGTAAAATAAACAACGGCAATATAAAAAAATATTTTACATTAGTTTTTCCACTTCCTCAGCATTTTTCATATGTAATTTTTAATAAGTTATTATTTTATTTAAAAGGTTTTTTTAACAATTGAGTTTTTTTTTTTTTCTTTGGCTTTTGTATTTATTTTATATTATATTATATTGCTTACAGCTTTATTTTATTTAAGTTAATATTTAAGCCATATTAAGCCATATTTTGTTTTCATACCTGATGATGTTGTTGCAGGCTCCACACAGAGGTGTTCTGTTGCTGGCTGCAAATCGCTCTGCTCTCTGAGCAACTCCACGAGCCACAGGTGGGAAGGGGGCGGGGTTGAATGCAGGGCTGGGTGCAGCAGGAGCAGGAGCAGGAGCGGGAACAGGAACGGGAGCAGGGATGGGGTTGGGGATGTAGGGTGGTGGTGGTGGGGCTGCCTGGGGAAGAGGCTGTACTCTGATGTTTGTGGTGGTGGTGGGTTTGCTAGGGTCAAATTTATTGGCAAAGCTGTCATCAGTAACCCAAGGAGGCCTGTTGGAAGAAGACGCTGGAACTGCGGCAGGAGCAGGTGGAGGTGGAGCAGGTTTGTGAACCATTGGAGGAGCTGGTGCTAAAAGATGCTCATGAATTAGTATTGCATACAAACATGGACACACGCACACACTGAATTATGGCTACCTGGGGCAGCTGAGTAGGCTGAAGGCATAATGGTGGCAGTGCTGACCACTCTAGGTGGAGGTGGACCAAAGGGGATCTGGATGGAGCTGTGCTGCATTGGTGGTGGTGGTGGTGGCTGCTGCATAGGTGGGAGCTGGGGGTAAGAACTACAGAAGAACAGACAAGAAACTCAGTAAGATTTCAGTTTAAATGAGAAACTACTACTTTCTACTTTTCCTAATTGATCTAAAACACACTTTTGGCAAATGCTTTCATATAAAGCCACTGCATTTAAGATTGAATTCCCTAAAGGCATACATCACTTTTTTATGAATTATAAAAAAATTAATGTATTATGTATTAATTATATTATTGATGTTTTATAAATGCTACACATTTTACATGACTTAAAACATTGATGCTCATATTTTGCCCATGTAACTGCTTTTTAAGTCTTAAATATGTGCTATCCATTAAGTTGTCATAAGCTTTCCTAAGGTTATCTATTTTTACAGTATGTCAGCTGTTTTTAAAACATCTATAGTGTACAAATAGAAAAACAGTGATATTTCTTTTGGTAACTTTAGATGTCCACCGGCTTAAATGGGAAAGTCTATGGAGTTCTCATAGACTTTACTGCTAAAATTATCCAAGGACGTCTGACCACATAATCTAATACATACATATTTAAAGATGTCTTACGTAGATTCCCTTCATTACAATATTAATACAAGAATTAGTGTTATTTGAACAGAGCATCGCACAAGAAAAATGCTAGAAAAGAAAAGATCTAATACCAGCAAGTGTTAGAAAAGAGAGCCTCCGTTGATCCCCCAAAATGACCGGGTTACACAAATAAAAGTAGTAATAGAGAAAGATGTGTTATGACACATCTGACAGGCCACACTGACACTGGGAGGGAAAAAACACACTGTGTTTGAATACAGAGCATGACCACAGCAATACCTGGAGACGGAGGTTTGGTACTGGGAAGTGTAACCCATAGAGGTCTGCAAGTTGAAGCTATAATGTAACAAAGACAAAAAATGGTGGACTGTCAAACATATCATGCCTAGACTGAACCAGAGAGAGGACATGCACTCATATCTGTATGGCTGCCAAATTATGGCTGTCTTTTAAAACATACAAACAGTATCAGATATTTTGGTTTTCCAAATCATAATACATATGAAAATTATACAGTGGGTACGGAAAGTATTCAGACCCCTTAAATTTTTCCCACTTTGCTATATTTCAGCCATTTGCTAAAATCATTTAATTTAGTTAATTTGTTTTTCTCATTAATGTACACACAGCACCCCATATTGACAGAATTTTTTTTTGCAGATTTATTAAAAAGGAAAAACTGAAATATCACATGGTCTAAAGTATTCAGACCCTGTGACACTCATATATTTAACTCAGGTGCTGTCCATTTCTTCTGATCATCCTTGGGATGGTTCTACACCTTCATTTGAGTCCAGCTGTGTTTGATTATACTGATTGAGCTTGATTAGGAAAGCCACACACCAGTCTATACGAGACCTTACAGCTCACAATGCATGTCAGAGCAATGTCATGAGAATCATGAGGTCAAAGGAACTTCCTGAAGAAGTCAGCGACAGAATTGTGACAAGGCACAGATCTGGCCAAGGTTACAAAATAATTTGTGCTGCAATTAAGGTTCCTAAGAGCACTGTGGCCTCCATAATCCTTGGAAGACGTTTGGGACGACCAGAACCCATCCTAGAGTTGGCCACCTGACCAAACTGAGCTATCGGGGGAGAAGAGCCCTGGTAAGAGAGGTAAAGAAGAACCCAAAGATCACTGTAGCTGAGCTCCATAGATGCAGTCGGGAGATGGGAGAAAGTTGTAGCAGCCCACCAGCCCACCACCAGTCGGGGCTTTATGGCAGAGTGTATGCCACATGTATGCCGGCAAAAAAACTCCTGAAGGACTCCAAGATGGTGAGACATAAGATTCTCTGGTCTGATGAGACCAAGATAGAACTGTTTGGCCTTAATTCTAAGCGGTATGTGTGGAGAAAACCAGGCACTGCTCATCACCTGTCCAATACAGTCCCCAAACAGTGAAGCGTGGCAGCATCATGCTGTGGGGGTGTTTTTCAGCTGCAGGGACAGGACGACGAGGAAAAGATGAATGCGGCCAAATACAGCGATATCCTGGACCAAAACCTTCTCCAGAGTGCTCAGGACCTCAGACTGGGCTGAAGGTTTAACTTCCAACAAGACAATGACCCTAAGCAAACAGCTAAAACAAATGGAGTGGCTTCACAACAACTGTTCATGAATGGCCCAGAGCTGATTTTAGCAAATGGCTGCAATTCAACAAAGAGTGAAAAATTTAAGGGGATCTGAATACTTTACGTACCCACTGTATGTATTCTGTTCGTTTTGTCTGAATACAACAACAGTACACTATCAGTATTGTACAATATGAGTGAACATGGCAACAAACAGACCATGAAAGACATGCAGACACACACAAAACAGAAAACAAACAAATGCGTTCAAAATAAAAACCCACCCAAAACGTACCAACAACTGTATTTCAATAGCTAGTGAAAACGACCTCATTTAACATAAGATTCATATATTTTAGGGCGAACAGTTTCACCTGCCGACTCAATCACTTCATGTGTAGTTGAAGACAAGTGAAAGATAAATATGAGTTAATAAAAAAATGAGTATGGTTTATAATAAGAACATGGAAACCTGGTTATTTATATGATTATTTGTATAAGCAAATTCACTCCAGTCTGCAATAAACTTAACAGAATGCTCTGTCTGTGTAAGCAATGGATACATGCAAAGAGCGTCTGCCATGTTTCAAAAACAAACTTTCTTAAGAAACACGAAAATAGGTTGATAAAGGTGCATGGGTTACATGCTTCAATGCCTTAAAATTAAAAAATAAAAGTGCTTAAAAGGTTCTTTACAGTGATGCCGTAGAAGAACCATTTTTGGATCCATTCAGTAAAATTTCCTTTAAAGAACCATCTCTTTCTTAGCTTTTTATAACCTGAAGAACCTTCTTTTACCACAAAGAATGTTTTGTGAAACAATTCAAATGTTAAAGGTTCTTCGTGAAACCATTTAGACAAAAAGAAAAGGTTCCTTCTATGGCACTGTGAAGCACTTTTGTTTTTAAGAGTGTATGAAAACTCAAACTTAGGTCTCAAAAACCGACTTGATAAAAAAGATAAAGTGAATTCTCAAATAATAATCCATATTAAATAAGAACATTTACATAGAAGAAATTAAAAGAGATTTATTAAATTTAAGCTAACTTTGAGATCTGAGAGATAAAAGCATCAGGTGTATTAGTACTGACATAGTACCTGATTAAAAGAAAAAAAAAACATGTCAGTCCCCAGAGGAAACATATTAAGTCACTTTATCTCTGGTTTCATAAACACCGTTCCTGCTGTTATTGTTAGAGTAACAAAAGTACAGAGTAACATAAGTGCTTATGGCAATCTTAAGCTTAAAAAGTAGTTCATGGATGTCTTGGGAGGTTTTTATTTGGGTCAAGTCCTGGTGTGGAACAATGTGATGATAAAGAGATGCCACTCATAAAAGCAGAAGGCCAAAAAGACGACATGTATTCAATCAAATGTGGATTTCTAGTTTCCTTTGGGGGAAGAGTATTAGTGGTAATGAGCTGCAGCAAATGAAGCAGCAGCTGCAACAAGAAATTTGACAGTGAAGTTAAGACAAAGAAGATCATATTAGAGGATTAAAGTCATTGATTAGAACATTAATAGGATTTGAGGACTGGCTTTACTTTGAACCTCAAGGATCAATGAAGTCTCTTTGTTCTAACAATCTTTCTTGTCCTACACTCTCAAATGTTGGGTTTAAATCTAATAGAAATATTTAATTTAGTGTCTTCACTAATAGAAGTTAAATAAAATCGAAATAACTCACTAATGATCTACACACCAAACAAGCCAAACAAGGCTAACATTAATCATGTTCATTTTCAAAAAAGTAAAACTAGGAATGAATAACCCCAAACATACAACAATAAAAAACAGCAATAACAAACTAGAACATAAAATAACATGGTAAAAGTTTGAGGTTGGTAGGATTTTATAAAATGTTTTGAAAGAAGTCTTTTCTGTTCAACAAGGCTGCATTTATTTAATCTGAAACAGTAATATTGTGAAATATTTTTGCAATTTAAAATATCCATTTACAATTTGAATATATTATAAAATGTCATTTACTCTTACTTTGTTGATAAGCCGAATTTTCAGCAACCACGACCCTTCAGAAATGATTCTCGTATGTTGATTTGTAGCTCAAGAAACATTTCTCATTATAATCAATTATTAAAGACAGCTATGCTGCTTTATAGTTTTATATGCATTTCCCCAGGATACCTAGAAGCAGAATATCTTCTGTAACATTATAAAAGCCTTTACTGTCACTTTTGGTTGATTTAATGTATCCTTGCTGAATAAAAGTATTAATTTCTTTCTTTCAAAAAATAAAAATCTTACCATCATCAATCTTTTGAAATGCATATACATATATACATACCAGTGGGGAATACAATAAACCAAATAAAGGTAAAGCAAGCACAAAATGCAATGCATGCAACTTTACCTGGTTACCATGGTTTGCTCAGGGTTCTGCTCCCCATCAGGCTCAGGTGCCTGATTGGCTATCTGCGGCTCCGAAAGGAGCTCATTGGGCGAAGCAGCGATAGTAGGCGGACAGACGGGTGCAATACTGGTGGAAACTGGAGCATGCTCAGCAGGAGTACTAGATACAAGGTTAGGTTGCAGTGATATCAGAAACTGATGTCAGGCTGAAGCCATAATACAGACAGAAGCCGTCTTTCAGGCCGTGTTAACTGAAGTTACATTTTGTTATAAGCTGCTGTTTTCATTCTCATGCTTGCAACATTTCTGAGCACAATGCAAGGATGTCCATCACTGGGGGAAGGAAATGTTAAAGTACTCATTATATGTCTCTATTTTGAAGGATTATAAAAATGTAGAAGACTATTTAACTATTTAATACGAGTCGCTGTTTGAAATGTGAAAGGCTGTATTTTTACTTTAAAAGCAGTGGTGTCTCGGCAGCTGAGACAACTGTAAGTGCAATTCTAGGATGAATTAAATGAATCCAGATATAAGGGCTACAATCAATCTTGTGCTCAAACAGTGGTAATGAACTACATATAACAGGATCTCACCATTATACAATGACGCAGGGTATATAGGTTACGCAAACCCTTTTAGTGTGTCCATAAAACACAATTCAGTGGTTAGAGAGCAGCAGATTAGTGTTAAATAATACTCCCCTGTGATCCAAGCAAAGAAAAGTGCATTATTCACAAATTGACATTTCTTTCATTTGAATCAGTTGGCATCCCTTGTACATAATCAAACACAATCAAATGATAAAAATAGGTTGGTGTTGGAGCCGCCCAGGCAGGAGAGAGAAGATAAAAGGCAGGCACCTAGCAGCATTAGGCCTGGTGGTGGACCGATGGCTGACCCCCTTCACACACTCTGCAACCACCTTTCCTGACCATCTCTCTCTTCCAGTCTCATTTTATTTTACTTTATTTATCCGATATTTATATTCAGAACCATCTATAAGTGAAGTAAACTATTTGTTGGTTTTCCTGTTGATTAACCCTACATTTAACTATTTTACAAAGGAGTGATTTCATACAGAAATGCATGGTTTTTAGATTGGTATGATATGGTCTTGACTATCTGTACGACTATCTGAAAAATTCAATATCAGTCTATGTAACATTTGTGTTTGCAGTTTCAATTTGTGATGTTACTCGATCTTGCTTCAGCTTTAACGTCATTCTGTGGATCATACTGAGTTATGGTGATGGAACAGAGAGAAAGGTCTGTAAATGTTGGGTGCAGACATTTATGAAGCCTTCATGAAGATTTAAACACTTTCTGTGGTGAACTTGTATGTGTATTGAGTCCGTCTCTGTTATTTTTGTTATTGTAGGAGGAGCATGTGTGTGTGTTTTGGAGGGGCTTTGGGAAAGGTGTGTGGTGGCAGAAAGCAAACACACATTTATTGCAAGCTGTGAGAGACTGAAAATCAAAGGAGAGTCAACAAACAAACAAAAATTAAATCTTAAGAAATTATGATTACATCACTGATTACATGACTCTTTAGTCTCTCTCTCACATACACAAACATTAAATAGGTCATAATATCCTAAACACTCACATCAACTGGCTATGCTGTCAAAATGCGGCGCTTTTTAGTTATATTAGCAAAATCTTGCATCTCAGCAGATTCAGAGAACAATGAAATACAGATCACAGAAGCAGACAATGCCTTCAGAAAGAGGGGTTGTTATTGAAACTAGACTACTTGCAAATGTGTGTAGCTAAATTTATGGAAAAGGACCACAGAGCAAAGAGAGTCAAGACAATTCAGACAATACTGCAGTGCCACCTGCTGGCATTATACGTTTGACACATAGTTTGGACATAGGGAAAGTGTGTTCTTATCCTAAAGCGGGTTAGTGCAACACAGTCTCATGAAAAGCAGCCTAACATGTAGCCTATCACTGTTCCTCTCATTACATGCAAGATAGCATACAAAATTGGCACAGTAGAAGGTTGCAAAGAAAAACTGAATGAATATTGAATAGAATATAAAATATACTCATGCAATAATAACAACCACACACAAGAGACATGTTGGATGTCTCTAAATGTTGGATAGAATCAGTTTTTCAACCCATGCATTAAGCATTTGTTTCCAACTATGTATAATTGTTTTGAGGAAAATAATATGTTCCCTTGTTAGAGAAATCTAAGATGAAATACAAGTATGCATAAAACTGAATTTAAAAGAGTTGAACAATTTCTAATTGCCCATTTGGCTTCTTTTATCTATATACAATCATGCATGACAGAAAACAACCTTTACAATGATGGGTTAAAATACCAAACTAATCCTTTAATATTCTAAAAGGTTGTTTGATGCTAATTCACATAGAATGATTGCAACAGCATAACAAGATCACAAACTACTGCAACAACACAACAGAGAACATTCAACAGATTCATACAGAGCTGCTTAGACCACATGTGGCACTACAGACAATAGCATGGTGGTAAAAAGAAATTTGTCACAAAACACAAAAAAATCTTTGTTTTTTGACCAACTGAAAGTACTACAAAATTAAATAACTTAAAAAGTTACTTAAAGGAACATAAAGTACCATAATATACTGTATTAACATGCCTCTATTATAGGTTATGAAATGTCCATATTTTGGTTTTGGGAGTCATAAACAACAGGCTGACATGCATGCAAAGTCAAAAAACACATTTTCTTATAATATGCATGTTATTTTTTAAACGAAATTATTTTTCAAACCCCTCCAGTGATTTGTAAATTTTATTTAAAGCAGTGTTTATGAGGTTTTATTGCACCTAGTGGCAAAGAATGAATTTGCATTTTCATTCAGACCACTTTGAAAATCAAGTTTTAGCCTGTGCACAACAAGTGGGGACTTGGGACTCGTTTTAAAAAGATGTGTTTAAATGATTCAGAGTTAACTCTTTCTTTTGAGACTCATACATGGTGCACTTTCAGAACACCTTGCATGAAAGGTCATTTTCAAAAGTTCATAATAGGGGCACTTTAAAATACTAAATAAAATAAAAAATTGAAAATTAGAAATGTGGTAGAAGTTGCTAAAATTACTAAGCTAAAACTGAAAATAAAAATAACAAAAGCACACAAATTTAAACGAAAAATAAAATCAATAAATAATGTTATACTGTTATAAGTAAAAAAATATTATCAATAAAGTGCCAATTTGATAAGACCTACTGAAAACAAATTGTGTGGCGAAATGAGCAGAACAAACATACAACTTAACAGGCAGCAGGAAACAGCACTGCAGTGATGTGCAATTAAATAATTGTTTTGTTTCAGTCAAGTGACGAAAAGGTGGAGACTGAAAATATGTAGAAAATGACAGCATAACATACAAAAGAGCTGACCAATGCAACATTATGTCAACCTAGCACAACGTGTTCAGATGTACATGAAGGCAGAGATCTGAATAAATATGACACGGATGAAGAGTGAGGGAGGGGCCAGCCACCCAGGGCCATAAGCACTCCAGTGCAGTCACACAGTCTTCCCAGCATGCACTGCATGCAAGTGGGAGGCTCACAAGCGAAGTAAACAAGTAGTGAGATTGTGTGAGAGAAGGACACGGTTAGCAGAGGCATAATTCTATACTATTAATACAAATCTAGCGCATACCAGCCCAAAGCAAAGCTAACGCCATTTCCCTATGTGACAACCAGACAGGCAGAATTACCTGGAGGAAATGTCCTGGTTTATTGACTCTCTCTACTCACAGACATTGACTTCCATCTTGTTCAACCGCTTGAAGTTCTGACGGTTTCACACGCCTTCGCTCATCCTCTGGACAGAAAGCTTGTCCCTTCAGCCACCACTCATCTAGCTAAAGGTTATTACTTTTCCTTCACAAATCAACTTTACACTCCCTGGATTTTCTCAAAGTAAAGCAAATTAGGTTCTAAAATAGTGATCTGTCAACCTTTTTCCAGTCTCATCCCAGATCAGTGCCACATGCAAAGCTCTGCGATAGTTAGACAACTGACAGACAGATCAACATCCTTATCGCATGAAACCCCCAGGCAGTCTAATTTAGAACTACAGGCTTAAGTAAGAAATGTCTGACAACTCAAAAAAGTCTTCAAAGGGATAATAGTGTTGGTGTCTAAAGCTAAATCTTTTACTGTCTGTCAGGATTTAGCTTTTCAACAGATAAGAAATGACTCCTGGAATAAAACTGACTGCATGTGCAAGTGATTTCAGCATTTGCAACCTTTTTAACCAACACTGTCACTGAAATGCTATCACAGTATCAAAGGGTTAGATTCTAATATCTACACAGAAAAGGGTAAAATAACTAATTATATAATTGAACTGTTCTCAATTTTGTTGACTCTTCAAGGCACCCCATTGTCCAATATAGATATTTTCTCTTTTATTTTGCCATAATTAAGACCATTTTCTTCAAGCAATGTTTTAAAATTGTAATAATTATTTTTTTCATATTTTTGTAATTCCAGAAGATTCAGTATGTTCAAAAAAGTGTTATTGTGGGGATATATAGATGTATACAGATATTCAAATAAATTGAATGCTTTAATTGCTAAACTTTATACCAAAATAATAAATAATTTTAAGGAAAACTGCACATTTGCCAAGACCTTGGCCCCCTTATTAAGAACCCCTGATCTAATAAACAGAGTGATTTATTTGTGAATTTATAGCTAAGAATAAAATGGGAATGATTACTTCCAGCCTTGCTATCATAAAAAAAGGTTATAGGTTATATACCTAAAGATTAATATTAAGACATTTTAAAAGAACATTATTTAACACAAAGTTCATTTTTCTCTCTGCACTCTCAAAAATAAAGGTACAAAAGCTGTCACTGGGGCAGTACCTTTTCAAAAGTGTTCAATTTTTTACACTTATACATATTAGTACTTAAAGTGTACATATTTGAACTTAATAGGTGCAAAAGGAACTACCCCAGTGATAGCTATTGTACCTTTATTTTTGAGTGTGCAGACATAATTTTTTTTAATACATGCAAACTTTCACACCCAAATAAATCCCAGTGCCAAAAAGCCTTTCCACATGAGTTCAGCACATTTCTTTTATTTGATGGATTTGAAAGACTTGTGCACAGACGCAATGTTCTCAACAACCATCAATATGTAAACACACAATCCAATATACGCGAGAGAGAATTTAAATGGTGGCGACACTCTCGTGAACAATTCCAAAATCTATACTACAGAGTCAACAGCTAGCTTGAAACTGATGAGCCAAACAACATAACTGACATTCATCTTCATTCCTTTTGCTTTCCTCTCACATGCTTTGACTTTCCTGTTACAGCAGTCTGTCTATGCCACCTGTCTAGCTCTCTCTATCTTGGGGTGCTCTACTGAGGCACATTAAGTATTTGTGCCGACAGGCCATGGTGCCAGTTTTTCAGTTTAGCAAAACGAGGGCCTTTGGCTTCAGATTCAAACCTTTCCCTGTGACATCAACACATATATACAAGACAAAAGGGGAAGGAAAAAAAGAGAGAAGAGAGGTTGGAGAAATGGGTTAGGGAATATGGCATTCACTCCCCTGCCCAAGATGTGTGAGTGTATACAAATATTCATGGCTGCCATGTGGTAAAATGTTCAATTACACACTAAATGTTTCACATTCAACTCAATGCCAGAGGTCACATTCTGCATGTATTGTGTCAGATATGTAATGACAGTGTGATATTAGGAAGAGCTAATGATATATGAAATATAAAGCTTGATGTAAATATCACAGACCAGGGGTGTAAAGTACAGCATTTGAGTAACTGTTAGTCATTACTAATGTAGTAATACTATTAATAAGTAAGGATTTCAGCATTTTTGGATTACATTTTTAGGTGGATGAACGTCTGGTTTTGCAATATGTAATACCTGTATGTTTGCTCATAGGTTTTATGGATAGCAATGTCAAAACCATTCCAGTCATATATATATACATCTGGTTTTATGTTATTTTGATCATCTAATTTGAAAAACTGGATCTAGGTTTACAAAGCCAAGGTTAGAATTAACGTCTAATTCTAAGCATTTACTTTGTTTTATAATTAAGCACAACTAAATGTGAAACCCCTGGTGTTTTCAATTAAGTATAAATATTTTAATAATTCAGGTAAATATTTTGGGATTTCATTATTCAATTTCTTTAATAAAAATACAAATTCTCTGTACTACAGCCCTGAGACAGACTACTGTGAATACACCCAAGCTGTATTAGACTGATGCATATAATGAGTGCGGATCAAGTTCAGCACAGAGAGTGGTGTCTGATTATGGGGGTCTGTGGGTCGATCAGCCTTTCAAGTTTTAAGAGGCAGAGGGCTGGATTTCAGCACAGGTCAAGTATGTGGCCACCAGATCCTGCTACTAGATGCCTACCTTGACTTTCTCAGAGCTTCCTCATCAGGGTCTTGCACTGCAGAGGAGAGGAGAAAAGACAAAGAGAGAACATGTCAGACTCTACACTACAAGTCAAAACCTATATCAAAACAAAAGCAAATCAACAAAAACATGACTTACTGTATTCAGTTCCAGTAATGTGGGCAAGGGCACGGAAGGACTTAGACTGCAGCTGGGCGGCTCTTTTGGTCCAATCAGCTGGCCCCAGTTCATTGGGTTCACTGGGGATGACGGCCTGATACACTGGGGAAGCACTGTCTATAACACGGTCTTTAACTGGCAGATTACTGCAACCACAGAAAGAGCCGGTAGTGTGAAAACACACACACTTTTCTATCAGCATGACCGAAATGTTTAACAACATCAAAAGCATTTCTCATGATAATAAACTGGGATGTAAATGTATCCATTTTAACTAATTTACTGCCATTATCACTAATTTACAGTATAGCCTAACTTGTTAACACTGGTTACTTAATTTAAATCAGTGAGTATTATGCAGCATATTTCATATAAAACAGAAAAGCATGGGCATTGTGGCCAGAAGCTCGCTTATCACTACCAAATGCAGTATGGCAGCATATCTTAGACACATTATATTTCTTACCCAGAAGAATGACAGAGCAGAGCATTCAGAAATCTGTTGACATCTAAAACTCAATCACTGACTGTTTTCCACATTAGCAGACCCTCCTTCGGTAAACCTCAGCTTTTAAACACGCTTCCACCAAACACTTTTAAAGTCACCTAGCAGCAGAGGCGGACAAAGTACACAAATCCATTACTTGAGTGAAAGTATAGATACTATTAGTTAAATATTACTCCATTACAAGTAAAAGTTGTCAACAAAAATTTTACTAAAGTGAAAGTAGAAGTACTTGCTTTTAAAAGTACTTTAGTATTATGAGTAAATTTCCGGTCAATGAAAATATTCATTTTCATTGCATTGTTTTATCTTATCCTTGGTAGAAATGTAGTGGAGTGAAAAGCACGATACTTGTGCTTCAAATGTAGCAAAGTCACAAAGTCATAAGTTTCCAGAAAAAATAAAACTCAAGTAAAGTACAGATATTCAAAAAGTGTACTTAAGTACAATACTCAAGTAAATGTACTTCCCTACTGTCCGCCTCAGCAATATTAAGGATTTTAGAATAGAATTTAAAAAGGACGTTTAAGGTGCAGTTTGAGAGGAGTAAAAAAGGAGTAGTATGTGATGTCATCGTTGCATTTTGCAAAAAAAAAAAAAAAAAAGAGACAACCATTTCAAAAGTCACCAGACAGTCTCCGCTCATGAAAACCAGGTGCATTTCAGAACTCCAGATGCTCAAGATCAGTCAAACGGAGGTTAGAGGAAGAGATGAGAGAGAAATGCATAATGTGGTGATCAGGCATGCCATGTGGAAGGGAAGAGACGAAAGAGCTTGCTCATATCAAACAGATGGATCAGGCTACTTACGATAGCGGAGAGTCAGTTTCATTGCTGCCGGGAAGGGCCATTGAGAATGGACACAGGTAGGGTGAGGACAGGGTACGTGATGTACAGTGTGATGGATAGATGAAGTGATGGATGGTTGGGAACGGAGTGAGAGAGGGAAAATTAGATAAAGCTCCGATGTTATGCATTAGACAGTGGCTTCTGACACGAGACCGAAAGCCTGAGCTCTCATTTTCATGATTTCAAACCATAGGACATCAGAATACCGGCACCAACAAACAAATAAAATATGTAGATCACTAAAACACATGGATATACAGGAGAAAAAAAATGCACAAATACGTAACTCACACTAGTACAGATCACCAAGCCAGACTATCAAAACACACAATGCCATTCAAAAGTCTGGAGTTGCTACGTTTTTGAAAAAAAAGTCTAGTTATGCTCACCAAGGTTGCAAATAATCCATTTACAGTAAAAATTATTCAAATGTAAAATAACTATATAATTTTTATTTTAATATATTTTTAAATATAATTCATTCCTGTGATGGCAAAACTTAATTTTTATCAGTCGTCGTCTTCAGTGTAACATGATCGTTTTAGTTAGATAATGTTGTGCTCAATAAGCATTTCTTATTAATCTATATATACGTACAAAACAGCTGTGCTGCCTAATTTTTAGGATTCTTTTATGAATAGAGTTCAAATGAAAATCACTCATAACAGAAATAAAACTCTTTTGTAACATTTTAAATGGCTTGACTGTCATTACTTATACTACATACACATAATATTTCTTTTAAAATATTGACTCCAAACTTTTGAAGGGTAGTTTATCCATAAACAATGATCCCTAACTTGTGCAACTCAGCATTCCTGTCATCACTTCGATTTGAAACAAAATTCCAACTGGTTCTACAGGAAATCAACATAACATATGCTAACACTGAAGACTTTGAAAACCTTTCATTTGCTTCTGTATGGCAACATGTTCATATTCTGTGATTTACATTACTCAGATCAACGCTGTGAAACTTAGGAAAAGTAAGACTACACCAAGACTATGATCAGACATCCTTGGGAAGTCTTTAGCCTCTTGAGCATTAGCAGATAGCGCTGGCCCAGACAAGCGTGGCTTTGACAGGCACTATGACAAACGTGTGTCATGCAGGACATGGGAGGAGGGAGAAGACACAGTTAGGTGGGATAGGTCTTACCCAGACAGCTCGCTACCCCTGGCCTGGGACTGGCCAGCAATGGCATCCATAATAGCATCCTGGGAGTACATGCTGATGGGGGTGTTGTACTGCGCATGGATGATGGTGGCCTTGCCTCCAGGCCCCTTCACCTCAATGGGCTTGTTGGTGGAGAGTGCAGTGTCCTTCAGAGCTATTGGGTTGAAGCTGGGCAGGTACTCAGTGCTGTGCAAGTGAGGGAGTGGTGATAGGGGTGAGTATGGGTAAAAGAGGGAGAAAAGAGATAAAAAATGGATGTTAGACAGAGAGAGTGAGGTGAAGGGAATGTGGACAGTGAACTGGGAAGGAAATGTAAGCACCTAGTTGATAATACCAGCATATATTGTATTTTAGATGCCAGCATGCTGGTAATTCAACAAAGCTTGATTAGCCTAACCACCAGAAAACCATGCTGGTCGACCGGTTCTGCTAGACAACAGCATGCTTATACCAGCCTGGACCGGCATGGAAATTCATGATGGAAGGTGTTGCAGTTGAGACAAAAACATAGTATGAAAGGTAAATAAAAAAATAAAAAGGATCAGCCTAATATTTAAGGCAGAAACAACACATCAAAAACACACTTCACACAGCAAAAACTTACTACTGCACACAGCATATACATATACAACGTAATATACTAAACACCACCGGCATACAGATAGAATTTAAATTCCTGACTGTAATTTCTCTAAACCAGTGCTTCCCAAACATGTCCTGGAGGACCCCCTGCCCTGCACATTTTATATGTCTCCCTTATCTAACACACCTAATTCCATTCGTCAGCTCACTGCAACAACTAAATTGAGGTGTCTTATTAGGGAGACATGCAAAATGAGCAGGGCAGGGGGGCAGCACTGTTCTAAACCATTCCAGTTCCTTAAAGGCTCCTTTTGTGATCCTTTTAATACTTTCAAAGAAAAAAAAAGTATGATCAAGATGTTTTTAATGATTAATAAACGTACAACCATTCTTGGAAGAAAAAAGTTCTTGAAGTTTTTTTCATAAAAATACATGTGCAAGAACCGTTATGAGAACTGGACATAATTTAATTATGATTTAAAACAAACAAACATTTTAAAATTGAATTGTGAATAAAGGTGCATTCATGGCATGTCGGAATTATGGAATTTGCAAAAAGCATCTTCACAGAATTTTTCCTGTAATATTCCTATAACAGACTTGTGTTAATGTCTTAAGAATGACCAGAAAATAAAAGAGATAAAATACTATTTAATGTTTCTATCAAAGAGGTAAAGTAATAATTCACCCAAAAATGAAATTCTGTCACTCAAGTAGTTCCAAACCTGTATGAATTTTCTTTGTTCTGAATTTATTTTTGGATTAACTGTTCCTTTAAATACCTAATATCCCACTGAATAAACTACAATTATTAATACGACATTTGAACAATGACTGTTACTTGTTATATTCTGGTTTTGTCTACTAAATTACACAAATTAACTTTGCTCGTAGTAGTGTTTCATCAGAAGTACATAACTCAAATCACAATTGATAATCTTTAGTTGCCATATATACTGCAATAAATGTGTTAATTACGACATGAAGTGAATGCAGCATAAGTAACAATTCTTGATTCCCAACCAAACACTGTGAGTATACCAACCAAGAAGTGTCTATCTGAGACCAATAAAATGATGACAAACGCTTTCTCAACACTAAACATGGGTTCAGCAAGCAAACCTCTAGTCTGCTAAAACACACTGCAGTACAATGCCAACTGAGAACTGAGAAATACATATTCCAAAGATTGAGATATACTTCTCTGTGTTGTAGTATATGTTTAAACATTAGTACATCATTAAAGCAAGCTAAGATTGCACAGGATGACAAATCTCACTAACCACACTTTATACCACAAAGGCAGATCCAAACAATTTTACATGCATGTAAAACCACACAGAGCACTACAGCATTATGCCAGAAGGCTGTTACTAACTTGGCAGGAGTGTTGGTAATAACCTACAATGGACGAAAGGAAACAGAAACAAGGGCATTGGTTAGCAACTCATATAAACTTAACATGGAAGGGTTGTGTCAGTCAAAGTTTCCCAGATTTTCAAGGTGCAGTGTGTAATTTCAGAATTGTAAAAATAATGCCTGCTCAAACACTTCCTGTCTTCCACAGGATGTCCTGCACTCAACTCAAGCCACTGGTTGACCCAAAGCTGGGCTACTAAAATAGACTAACTTGGTTTGTGGCACAGAAATGACACACTTCAACAGGAAAAGGGTAAACATTAGTGTGGTTTGAGTGCCAATGTGCGTTTGGCATGAGAGACTTGTAGCGAGTAGCAAGTTGCATTTTGAAGAGGCAAATAAATAAATAACCGAACGCAACAAACATGTCACTGACCACAACTGACATAAGAGAAATACATTTTCACGAAAGTGTCTCCCTGCAAAGATGTGACGGGAGGGAGTGAGGGGGGTGTATCAGTGTAGTTAGGAAACTGAACCCTGAAATTCCATGACCTTTTATAGGAAGAGCAGCGACAGGTGCTCTCTCACCCATCTCTATCCATATCACTCGATGGCCTGAGATTTCCTCTGTGCTGAGGCACACGCTAAGACCCTTTTCACCACATATGAGGAAGAGAGTAAACGGAGAGGCGTACAGGACATTGTCATCCATTTACTTAATCCACCACAGGACTGCCAAAGTGCATTGTTTTGAGGTTACAATGCAGAACTTTTAATGCTTTTAATTTCTCAATACGACAGCTAGCAGAACATGAATTTATGCACATACAAATCTGGGGTCTGTTTATACATTTTTTTAAATGTTTTTTTTAAGAACCCTTATGCTTATGCTTACCAAGGCTGCATTAGTTTGATCAGAAATACAGTACAATTGTGAAATATTATTACAACTTAAAATACGTTTTCTATTTTAATCAAATGTAATTTAATCCTGTAAAACTGAATTTACAGCAGCCATTACTTCAGTATTTAGGGTCATATGATCCTTCAGAAATCATTTTTGATATGATACAGTAGCTTGGTGCTCAAGAAATACTTGCAGAGTTCAACGCAAAAGTGTAAGAACCTAAAATTTTCTTCTAAAATGAGAATTTTCTCAGGTCCCTACGCTTATGTTCGGTTATTTCACTGTAATGGTAAAGAAAAGAACATAGGAGACTGCTAAAGTTTTGCCGTTTAATATATTTGTGGAAACCATGAAACATTTCGTTCAGGATTCTTGATCAATAGAAAGAAAAAATATATAACTGCATTATTTGAAAAAAATCTTTTGCTACACTACACTCTACGTGTTTGCTGTCACTTCTGATCAATTTAATACATCCTTAAATGTAATTGCTATCTATTAATGTCTTACAAAAGAAAAAATATCTGGCTGACCCCAGCATTTTAAACAGAGGTGCATTTTCGATTTTTGACAGTCAATTTTTCAATCTAAGTCTGGTGGATGCATTATCTGGTATTACATAACTGTACCTGAAGGAGGGCCACCTCCAACTGAAGCCTCAGCTTAAATTGGTCTTGCACATTCCTTTAGAGGCTTGAAGCTTTAACTAGATCCTCCTCTGGCCTGCTAACGCCAGTGGGGAACGGGGTCAATGTAACAGATGTAACCTCTCTTTTCTGAATGTTGCATGGCCGCTGTCATTCTTCTGTCAAGAGCAATGCTAGCAACCAGGTGGAGCTGAACTATAACCGGCCCACTGATGCTGACCTCTTTTAGAAACTCTACACTGTTAATTTACTATTAAACGCTACATTATAAATAGAACACCTGGCTGTTAGCATCAGATCTCAGTCGTTCTGTGATTACATACCCACTAGGCATGCCTGACCCCAAGCTCTTAACCCTCTCATGCAGCACGGCCATCTCTTGTAATGTCTCTGCAGAGTACAGACCGATGGGGGAGTTATACTGCTGTCTTTTTTGCCCAGAGGAGGATTTGTCCCTCGGAGCAGCTAAATGCCTTTGGTCAGGCAAAGAAGTTTCACCGCTACTGCTCACCACAGTGCTATAGGACTGAATGGTGTGCTTGCTTGAGTAGCTGGAGTTTGTCTCAGCAGAAGCCGAGAGAGCTCCATTCATTTGCACAGGCTGATCCTTAAAGGGGAACGTGTATGTGTGTGGACAGTGTTGAGAAAGAAAGAACAGAAGGAGCCGGTCAGAGGAAAGCTTAGAATGACAATAATTTAAGGTAAAACTATGTAAAGTACAAAGATTTATCTGAAAATTGATGACTTGATGTTTACCTGAAAGGAAAAGGAATATTTTACCAAAATTAAATTCAATTTAAATTCTCCCATAATTTACAGTATGTCTTAAATTGGTAGATTTTTTTAATAGCCCTAATTGTGTTTTCATTATACTGAAGTAAAGGAATGGCATTTTAAACAAAATTCTCGATTTTCTCAAACAAAGGTGAGAAATGGCTAATGTTTTGAAAAGATAACTTAATAAATTCTTTACCTTCTAAAACATAATATAAGCTTGTACACTCCCATTCACTACCACTACCCTTTTATAGATTATATATATTAATTATTTGAAAAATATCTTAAAATATCTTAACAAGAATGAATTTATTTGAAGCACAAACAGTTAATATTAATATTTGTTAAAAAATTGACCCTAAATTTTTGAACAGTAATATTAGGGATGGGTACCGAAACTCTGTAACGTTACTTAATTGGTACCGGTGCTAAATTATAAAAGACAGAAGTATAGACAAGCTCTGACGTTAACGGTTCTGGTATCGGTATTACAGAAAAAAATATACATTTCCTATTATTGCTAAATAATCATTACCTACTGTAGCATATTTTAACCTTTTCTAATTTGCGATAATATTAAAGACATTTGCCTGCACTTGTTATTAGCAATCTCACTCACAAAATGTCCGTCTGCAGTGGTTTTGGCCTTGGGACCCACAGTGTCCCATGATCATCAAGCCACGACCCACTATATATATAAAAATATATAATAAGAAAATAAAACTAAAGCAAATTTATGCGCACAACGAACACGGCATAACATCTGGCAGGACAGGATAGTTTTCTTTTCCCTTTTTTTACCAGTTATAAAATAACGATAGAATAATGTCACCGACAATAAACCTATCAACTTCTCATCTGACCGCAGACACTAAATCGGGACTGTTCGTCTTTACTTATTAAACTGCATTTGACAGAAGAAGGACATTGATATTTAATAAACACACATTTTGGTTACATTAAAACTAGTCTTAATAAATTATTAATAAATATTTATTTATTTATTTTAATAGTATTTTTGTCCTAAATAAATTGTAAACACTAAAAATGCCTTTACAGTACTGCATTTACAAATAGATGGATAATAATAAACATAATAAATATGCTAGAAATAAAGCAGAGATAAAAGAAAACAGGGAAAATTAAGATATAAAGGAGAGCTTACCTAAAAATGAATTAGTAGTGATGAAATACATTCACTTTATTTAGTGTACACAGCAAGAGGTTCAAAACTTTTATTACTTTTAATCCCAAACACAGTTAACTCATTTATGCGAATGTGTTCTAATAAAACATTTTAGCTGCATTTTGCAACTTTTTTGGTTAAAGCTGCAGTTAACAACTCTCTCATTCTTTTACAGGAAAAAAGTTGTTTGTTTATTTGTTTTACAATCATTTGTTTTGTTTGTGTAATATTTACTCAAACATTGGTGTTTGTTAGGCTACCAATTATTATTTTACATTTTAAAAAAAATTGTGTTGTTAATTCTGTTCTCAATTTGTTCGTTTTTTTATATAAAAACACAACTAAAAGTACCGATAAGAGCACCGTTAAAGCACCGGGTCGATAAGTGATACCGTTAAAACCTTAATGATACCCATCCCTAAATGTACTAATCAGGAGGATTTACAGTATGATATTTCATTGTGTGTGACTAACACATTATTTGTTATTAAATAGCAAACTAATTGTGAAGAGCATTACATTTACAATGTTTAGCTAACTTTTTGCTTGAGTGTGCAAAGTGACAGCCAGCAGGGGGCATCATAAGGCTTTTTATATGCAGTAGAACATTTATAAAGATATCATACATGATACAGTCATACTGAGTTACAAGATCTTACCCTCTTAAAAGAATCTAACACAATTCTAAAAAACATCCTCTTTTAACTTCAGCTGAAGCTTACACTAATGTTAAGGCTTTGGCATTTACATTTTATGAACAATCAAGTTGAATGTATGACCTGTTCTTGACTAAAAGTATGTGAATGCACAGACATATACTGTATGCAGATAAGTAATGTTTGACAGACCTTCTGATGAGGGATCACAGGCATAGGGGAGTCAATCCTTGATGTTGTCATGGGAACTGGAGTGGGTCGCTTTGACCTGTGATGAAACAGATTGAGTATTTAAAGAAAATGTCAGAAGTGCTAAAGACAGACTGTCTGGATCACATCTTTTATGACAAAATTGCAATGTCCAGTGAAGAAACATTTCACACACAGTTCTAGATAAATGACGCAGCCATGTACAAACTTTTGGCAAGTACTTTTAGTTTTCCAGACCTCTCGACTTTCCTTTGAGATTGAACGCTGTCACAATAATAACATAATGAATCCCATCCACAAGAGAAGCAGTGCTATCAGCTTTTATAAAAATGCTTTTGTCCAAACAGACGTTGTGCCAAATTGAATTTTTTCAGAAGACAAAATTTAAAAAATGACTTGCATTGTACACAAAAGGGAAAAGCTAGCATACTTTATAGTGCACATTGTTTGAAAATTTGTGCAAAAAGAAAAGCTCAAAGAACAATTGACAAAAGAGAAGTCCTTAAAACACAGTTGAGACAACAGATACGTTTTGACAAAGTGTTCAAGTTTATTCCACACTACATGTCCACTTTCTAACAACTCTTTGAACTTTGGGATCTATTAAAAGTGTTAAAGCAAAAGAAGGATGGTCCGGTCGGTGTAATTCCTGCAGGTATGCTCGAAGAGGGGAAATAAAGGTGAACATGCCTTTTTTGGTGTTTTGTGAACTAACAGTAAACCTGACTTAAGAACTAAGACATCAGATCAAGGATGTTTTTACAAACTTATATATTTCATGTATCTCTTGGATGACTATTTATACTACATGCCTAGAATAAATGTCAGATATCTATATCTTTCATTCCAGTTGATCACCGTACTCAAGAAGTTTCAACAAATCCTAATTATGATATGTTTCTGCTCCAATCATATGAAGCTGTTTACATGATCTTTTAAATGTGGCCCATTCCAGACATTGTCTAACCAATCATGTAATACACTCTAGCCTGTCATGTACACCATAACACAATTTATAATGTAATGTGAGTGTAATATTTTGTTACATTAGAACTTTGTCCAGTCCCCCAATCTCAAAACTCTGTATTAGCATTATAATGCACATTTTAGTTTCTTTGCAATGTTTAAAGCAAGTGTAAAACATTATTTGGCATAAATATACACATTTCTGTTGTGAAGTTTGGGGTCAGTTTCTGACTTTATGTTTCTTATGCTTCGAGGCTGCATTTATTTGATTGAAAACAAAGTGTGTGCATATATATATATAGAATACAACTATACAGGGATGTAACGGTATCAAAATTTCACGGTACAGTGATACCTCGGTATGAATGTCACGGTACGGTATTTATTGAATCATTTACATAAAAAACAAAACTAATGAAGAGGCTCAAAAAATGTGCCAGAAGTGTTTATTAAACAGTTTACATGAACACTGAACATATCAATAGCTCACACGTTAGCTATCTACTGTATCTGTAAACTTTGAAACAGGAACTTCAATTTTAATACCAAAAAATTATTAAACCTTCCACACATCTTATTTAAAACCTGCTTTAGATTGCTAGATGACATTATATATCAATTTGCATATTCAATACGCCAGTGTATCATTATCTTGCTTCTCTGTGGTCACATAATGTTATGTGCGCGCCGAGAAAACAAGAGCTAGAGCTCGAGCTCGCACTCGCGTGGCAGTACCGGAGACTTGCTGAGGTTTGTCCAAGAAGTCTCTTTTAGGGAAAAATGTCGCCAAGGGGGTCTGAATAGTCACTAAATTGGCAACATTGACCTGTATTGACAACAGACAGCTAAGAATGATGGTCACGCCTGGGTTGATGGGAATTGTAGTTCCCGCTACCTCCTGTTCTCTCTATTCGCCGGAGCAAACTTTTCTCAGAAGATATTCTGGCAAGGTAGCATCATTACTCCAGTATTCATTCTGATATGCTGAATTGATGCTCAAGAAACATTTCTTCTTATCAATGGTTTTATCAAAAATTATAGCATTTTTGATGAATACTTCCTTCAGGATTCTTTGATAAATAGAAAGAATGAAAGTTGTGAAAAAACAGCATTTATATCAAATTAAAATGTTCTGTACAATTCTGCTTTCTGTAACAAATGCATGCTTGCTGAAAAAAGTATTAATTCCTTTAACAAAAATCTTATTGAATGGCAGAATACAGAATATTTTTACCCTTAAAGGAGCCATATGTAAGAAATTTATTGTAATAATCATAAAATGTCTCTGTTATGTTCAAAAGGCATTAAGAAA
>JAUMHR010000016.1:1192290-1202456 GCA_032361145.1 Enteromius fasciolatus | reverse complement strand
TATATTAAATACACTATAACATATGTCTCCTATTTGTGACATTAACAATTTGGTCTTTTTTTCTGATAATTTCCTGGGATTTTGGTGGATTTTTTTCTCATCTTGCTGATAAAATGCTTACCTGTGCTGTATAAAACCGGTTAATACTGAATACTTGAATTAATGCAATTGTATTTCCATGCCTGGTTCCTGAGGATCCGACCTTGCATGACTATGCAAGCCTCAAGTCTCTATACTATTAACCTTTTCTGCACTGAAGCCAGTAAACTTGCATTAATGCACACTCATCTACCTGCTCTCAAACCTGCCTTCCTCCATGATTCTGTGTGTGTGTTGCACTCGTTATTTACAGCGCTTTATTCAGCAAGCAGTACTGGCATCATTTATTACCGCTCACCATGTCAATCAAATTGCAGGCCTTCGTTGCCTCAGCCAGCGACAGACTCTCAAAGTCTGCAGTGCTGAATGTTTAGCATACCAATCAGCAGCTCTACTCAACACAAAAAAAGCAAGGTACAGATAAAGGGAGAGATTTTCAAGGAAATCGTAGATGAGACACAGAGGAAGCAGGTAAAATGTGAGAAAAAAAAGACAAGACAAAGACAGCAAGATGCAGAGATATAAACATGGGTCAAGAAAACTGTTAGAAACAAAAAGTTTTGATATGCAAAAAAGAAAGATGAAAGTACCCTATTCAAAAAAAAAACCAAAAAAAAAAACAGGACATTTGTCTACACAAGCTCATGCAGAAAAGTATGGCAGAGCTCCGGGCGTGAATGCTACCAGACAAAATCAATGCCGCACAACCCAAGTCTCCTTCCAGCCTGATTCCATCAATACTGATGCTTGCTGAAGTAGCACACCTCAGAAAAGACAGTTATTTTCACATACGGGTCAGACAGGACACAACATTTGATTCCTTCGCTGTCCGTAAAAGAGAAATCAGCACGAAATACACCTGGAGGTTTTTCATGATTTAAAATAGACCTGAACTAAACTTGAAAAGTGTATCAATGTTTAAGCAGCACAACTGTTGGATATTAAAAATCATGCAACACTGAAGACTGGAGTAATAGCTGCTGTGAATTCAGCTTTGTCATCACAGGAATAAATTACGTAGTAATAGAAAACAGTCTTACGGTCTACGAACTTTTGAATGGCAATAAATAAATATGTTTTAGAGCTGTCACAACTCAACATTTAATACTGTATGTTTAATGCAAGCATTTAAATAAACAAAATCAAATCTAATAGTCACAA
This sequence comes from Enteromius fasciolatus, assembly GCA_032361145.1. Taxonomy (NCBI): domain Eukaryota; kingdom Metazoa; phylum Chordata; class Actinopteri; order Cypriniformes; family Cyprinidae; genus Enteromius; species Enteromius fasciolatus. The sequence continues at coordinate 1,201,196 of JAUMHR010000016.1, read as the reverse complement.
GGACACATCACCGAGAAAAAAAAAATTACAGAATTGTGTCTAGTCCTCTATAGAAGTTGAATACTTTTATCTAGGATCCTGCAGGAGAGACAAGAACAGGTAGTTCAGGCTCACACATCATTAATTAAGAGCGGTAGCTGCAGGCCATTCATCCCAGTGGAAAAAGAGGAGGGACTGGACCACTGCCATCTGCAGAATGAGAATGTACCGACAATTCACACATGCATTCACAGAGCAACACTGTAGCTCAAAAGATGTTAAGCACAATTGGACGTGTGAAATAACATCAAATGTCAGCATTCGTTAGAAAATGGAAAAAGCTGTAATTATGAATCTGCATTGCTATCCCACTGTTATGCATACATAGTGTATGCGTACAATAAGTGACATAATGAAAGAAAAGAAAAAAAATGTATTGGTATTATGCCAAACATCCTTGAATCTAATATGAGCTGCTGTGAACCTCATGAAAGTTGAAACGAGTTAAGTGAAGCAGACAGTTATTGATGGTGAGGCTGACAGCTGCTGCCTATAAGCTAGGAGAATGTAAACCAAAAGCTATTCCTTCAACTTTTCACTTCATTCAATCATTTCTTCATGCACCAGTAAGACATTAACCATGAAAAGTGTTCTCAGCAGCTCTGATCTGTTGGTTAAAACCAGTCACAGCGTGTTTAAAACAACTTTTACTACCTTTAATATGTTTAATATGCACTTTACTACATCAGCACTAACTGCTTAAGCTCTGTGCCGGCAGAGACCAGTGCCTCTCCAAATGGCCACTTTTTCTCTCCACCTCTGGAATGAGGAAACAAATGGGCCATGCGTAGGAGGAATCTTCTGAGAGATCATTATTAAATTATTGAATCAGTCAAGGGTATTTAAAGTTTCATGGCCACCCATTAGCATCTTTGAGAGAAGCAGATAAAGCATACCATCAGACTCACACAAACAGGCGTTAGATTGAACAGGGGAGCGCAAAGATTACAGCGCACATTGACAACGCTTTGCCTGACCTACATAGCAACACCAGCCCGTTACGTTCGAAGCACAGCCCCCTGTGAGAAACCACATGGGCTGACTTTAAGATCCCATGGGGATAAAGACAGACAATGTACAATGGCACAACACACATCAGTTAACAGGCTCTGCGTCAACCACTGCGTTCTAAATTGAACAGAGACGCAGGATGCCTCGCACAGCACACAAGAGATTTGGGTTGAAAAAGGAGAATGGGCTGCACTCGAAGAGCAGGCAAAATTATAAAGGGTAAATGACAAATAAAGAGTGTCCTGGATAAAGAAAGGAAACAGCTGGGGGGGAAAAAAATTGAATGTTTTTTCCCCCCTTTATACCAAAACCAAACAAAATGAAACACTGGGCAACATGCTTTTTACATCTTTCCGCTTATTCGCTTTTGCTGCTGTTTTCAGCTGCAGAACATTCGGTGCATCCCTAATAAATTATATTTATTACCCCTAATATATATATTTTTATTGCTTTTTGATTATATATATATATATATATATATAAATAAATGCAGCCTTGGTGAACATTTGAACAGTAGTGTATATTCCAAAAAAACAGTACGATGTACAAAATTGTTTCTAAATAAATATTCAATATTAATTTAAAATTAAAAATGTTCATTATATCATTATTAAAATTAAACCATAAGCAAAAAGCAGCAATAGAAATATTCCAAATTAGTTATATTTATTATCACAGACATGTTAAATTAACATGGACTCCAGGGCCCCTAGTGAAGTATGATGGGATAATTAAAGTGGAGACATGTCTGGCAGCGACAACAGCGGGATATCGTGTCAGAGTACAAAACAGAAACCTGTTCAGACCACATCCTAGACAAGTATCTATTCTCTACACGGGTTGAGAAGCTCTCACTGTTCACTTTCAGGCCATTCAGTTTCCCCTCAGAGGGCTGTGCTGTGTTTCAGCCTCTTTCTGTCGCTCTTGCTTTCTGTTTTTTTCCCCCTCCCTCTCTCCTCCCCCCAGCTCTAACTAATGGGCTGCATTAAAGAGAATTCCTCTGCCCAACATAGTTTTTTTTTTTATAGTAGAAGAGAAACTTCTCAGAACTTGGAGTTATGGGCCATTACGCCAGGCCTCTGTGGGGGCACGGGAGATGCCCTTCTCCTTTTAACCACTGCTCCAAACACCCTGCTGAGTCTCACGTCATATCTGTTTCCTGGATGAACTGTGGAGAGTGCCTGTCTCATCCAGTTGCACATTAGCATCAGCGACAGACACACCATAGTATGAGACTCAGGCTTGAGATGAAACTCACAACTCCTGCACTCAAATCTCTTATTCAGGGTTTTCACAAAGCGGATTTGGCATGTGCTATCAGACTTACACAGATTTTCATAAACCTTACCTTTAAAGAAGTGCAGTATAAAGTATAAGCCAATAAAACTTTCATTTAAAGGGGTCGTCTAAAAGAATTGAAATCATTTGATATTTCATATTGAAATCTTTTTAGAGATCAAAGTTCTATTACAACATGCAGTTTATAATAATGGGGTTGGTAAGATTTTTTTGAAAGTCTGACACTATCTAAAGTTGTATTTATTACTGTATAAATCTAAATATATACATATTAAAATCATGATTCCAAACTTTTGCATGGTGGTGCATAACCTTGAAAGAGACACCATTGATTGAAACGTCAATGTCTTATTTCACAACTTTTATTTACTCTCCCCCACCCCACTTTTCTGACACAACTGGACCACTGGGGGGAGGGGGGGGGCATTAATGAAAAGTGCATGGCACGACCTCTGTAAAACTCTAGATACAACAGCGACTGAAGTCATTGATGGGGAAGAAATAGAAGGAAGTGTCGTCCAAGGAGTGCATTATTACAATTCTATAGGGGTAGACGGATGGGCAATGGTAATGGGAGCTGACTGCATGGGAGATGACTTGGGATGTCACCTGGGGCAATTAAACCATATCTAGTTACTGACAGAACTAGAAAAAAACAAGGAGGAAAGAGAAGTTATAATGATCTCCAGAAATTGTAAGGTATAGCCATAAATATACAATGTGTGGACTCATTTTAGTCTGAATCGCATTCCGTCCTTCTCCACACTCCCTCCTGGGCCACAACTGAAATATTCTAGGTCTTATTTTATTCTTATTCTCAATCAATATGCCTGCAGCCATTTTCCAAATAGTGCAGCCCAGAGAAAAGAGAAAAAACTACATGTGACAGTGGGTAAATTAAACCGTAATTGGCTTTTAGAGCTCAGCTCAGTCCACTGAGCAGGCAAATCCTTTTTTTAATCATGGGTATACAAACACACAAAAGTGCACATAGCTGCACCTTCACTTGCAGCAATATGTTTGCACAACACTTGCATGCATATATGCATACACATAAATACATTTTTATCACATTATAGTGATCACATTAAAATGTTATCTATATTATAATGCAGACTAAATTTAAGGAAACTAAAAGCAACATTTAATGGACGTGCATATGTAAAATACATGCATGAAAACCACATATTATAGACTTTAGTGAATGACCAAATGAAATGATGATAACTAATAATAACTATAATAATAATAATAATTGTGACTTGCACTGACAACAAAGAAATGTGTTTTTTTATAGTTAAAGAGATATTTTATTGTTGTGAGCAGTAGTAGTAGTAACAATAATAATAAGCATTCTTTTGTGGCCCAGAGCAAGACACAAAGGTTCAGCACCCCAGGGTGTGGACAGCTCCACAGTATTATTTCAGCACCACAGAAGACGACAGCTCCCTATTGCAGTGCAGTTTTCAGCACTGGAGAACTGTGACAGCTCCAGGCCACCTGCTGTTTCAGCACCACAGCCTGCAGACAGATCCTGACACTGAGCTCTAACAGCATCGGGCAGCTCCTAGCGAGGGTCCTCTCAGATGAGTTATTATTCCCCCCAAGGAGGGGACAAATCTCAGTTTAACCCTATGAGACTTCTTACATATATGCTTTTAAGCTGTGAAAAAGTTGATCACTCTTTGCTAAAATGTATAAATTCACAGTTTGAGAGTGATTGATACACTCTGAACTTGTCTTGTCTGCTTAAGTCTGCTGAGGGGTGCTCTTCAAATGGATCAAATGACACAGAGGGAGCAGGGATTTAAAGACAAGGCCAAACTCTTCAACAAATGCAGCTCTGGAGCAAGAGATTAGCATGCAGAGCAAACAGATAAGAGGTTTCTCTCAGCGGGTGAGCAAAGCAAGTCTCAAGCAAGGCTTGTGGAAGAACAGAGACAGGGCAAATTACAAACAGCAGCCAAAAGAGACCGGTTTAAACGTGTGTGCATGAGCAAATGCAGAAAAAGGGGAAAGTAAGGGAAGGGAAGTGAAGATAAAAAGACATTTTGGAGACCGATTTAGAGATAGATCGAGAAGAGAGATTTATCTTCATCTGTGTGAACATGAAATGTGAACAAACAATTGTACCGTCAGCATTCACTATTGTTTTTGATTAATACCATTTTGTCATATCGGGGCTCACAAAAAATCCTGAGAATCCCCTGGTGATGTGGTCGTGTTGATGGGTGCTCCTCTCATATGTACCAGCATTCTGACATAACTTAAAGGCAACAAGAGACGCACACTCAATCCTCCAGCAGCCTCCAAAATATTAGAGGGCCGGAGGTCAGGATTTCCCGCAGTGAAAATCACTCACGAAGGGATGAAAAAAAAAGACTATACAGACAAAAGGGGGATATAGAGGGCAAAAATAAAGGGATTGAGAAAAGAACTGGGCCAAAGACCTCAAGCAACAACAGTAGAAAAAGTAAAAGGAGTTTCCAAGGACATGAGAAACTGTTTATCCCTCCAAAACTGGTCTGGTACAATCTTAGCACTTTAATGCAACAGAAGGCCTCTCGGTTTGTCATCTGACCCCCTCCTATCTTTTTTCTCTTTGCATTCCACCTAACATCCAGAACTTTCAAGAACATCTGCGCATGCTAAAACTCATTTGAAAAACCCAGCATCCACCCTAGACTGTTATGGACAGGCTTCTTCAAACAAGAGTAGAGGCTCTCCTATTCAGCTCAATCTGTCGTTTTCAATTCATTCCTCAATCCCTCTGGTCTCTACACTTCTCAATGTGCTCCCTCTAGTTCTCATGCATTCCAAATGTCCTCTCCAGCACCCAGATCCCTCACCAATTGTAGGAGACAAAGACAGAGTCCCCAGTGTCACGCTTAAAGGCAGAGTTTCTGTAATCAAATAAGCCAATCAGGGTCTATTTTACTTCTCTGGTGAGCAGGTTGCCATATAATGTATACTCAAACCATATTCAATTTTTACAATAGATTTTGCAGGAATATTAACTTAATAAAACAGTTTATAAAACATAAAAATAATGGCATAGATGATCGTATTCTCTCACTAGACACGGCTATAAAAATCTTCCATGTTCATGTTCCATCCTCCCAAAAAAACATCAAAACCAGACAAAAACAATAAATAAATTGTAATATTGCCAATTGACAATTGCCAAGTCATTCTTTTCTGAAACTGTGACTCATCCAGGAAGAAGTGAGAGAGGTGTGTGATACAAAGAGATAGACATTGATTGCTATGCTTTGCCCAATGAGAGCAATCTAGCAAGGACAATGCTATTTCATACCGACCATCTTCTGATTGCACATTCATTGTATGGTGTCCACTTTTGGAGAGAGGCCCCTTTTTTCATGATTTCCTCAGCTCTCCTCTCTCATTCATCTAGATTGCGGAGCAAACAGTGTGCAGAATGCTAAAAAACTTCCTTCAATACGCATTTCCATAATTCTAAGATTAGACCTGCTCTTCAAACACAAAATACACTCTAGAATTAATCAAATAATTAAAAATTGCAATAAAAATGAGGCAAGGAAGAACTACAGTGCATGCAATAAATTAGAAAGTAAAAAATTACAACCTCACCAATTTTATTTCAACCACCACCGCAAACTCACACTTGTTTTAATCATAGACATATAATTCTCACACAATTTTATGCGATAATTCTTTCCTCACAGATCTAGAACAGGTCAGCACATTTTAGTCAGTCCTCTAGAGCTATTGTCTTGGACATAATAAGTCATTTTATTCTAATCATTTATAGAATTTAATCAAAACTGAGTGTATACGAAAAAGGCAATACTACTGATCTGTGAAATACAAGAGGCTATTAAATGGAAGTAAATATCATTAACAATCTAAGACATGGAATATAGAGAACGCCACCTGCGTCAAGTTATTGTATGATTCTAAGTTTAATGAATCCTTACCTATTCAGTTTGATAAAGGCTGAAGCTGCCATAATTAGACAGAGATTCAAGATGATAGCATGTATGGCTTAAAACTAATTCCACGAACATCAACAGCATTTATTCATTGATTCAGAAAGCTCAACAGTAGACCAGTAAGTGAAAAAGTGAAAGACACAGCCTCACTTTGCAGAAATCTTAAATACATCTCCAGGTTCTTGATGGAAGATTAAAAAATAAATAAATCAAAAAATAATAAAGGCCAATTAAAATGAAATATGTCCCTAAGAAATATTTCTTATTATTATGAATGATTTTTTTTTATAATATAACAAAATGTCCTGTCATTTTTGATAATTTTAATACACCGTTGCTTAATTAAAAAAATAAAATAATCCCAAATGTAGTTAAAACATTGTCAGTCTTTTGTCAGTTCAGTCAAGATGAGTTACGCAATTATTATTATTATTATTTATATATACACACACACACATATATATATATATATATATATATATATACACACACACATATACAAATATATGGGGGCAAAGGGGCATTTCCTCTGTGAGAGACAGAATCTAAAAAGACAAATCCAGAAAACACATTGTATGATTTTTTAACAATTTATTTGGGAATTAATGTGTCAGTATTTGATCACTTGCTTATCAGCCAAATTTCTGACCCTCAAAGACCTGTTATTTTGCTTTTAAATAGTCCAGCTACACTTGATTCTGAATTAGTAGCACCTGTTTGAGGTCATTAGCTGTCATTAAGACATCTGTGCAGCCCACAATCAGCCAAAGTCTAAGTAGCAGCATAGGCAAAACCCAACAGCTGTCAAAAGACACAGAGACAAAATTGTAGACCTTCACAAAGCTGGAAAGGGCTACGGGGCAATTGCCAGGCAGCTTGGTAAAAAAAGAACACTGTTGTCAGAAAATGGAAGAGGCTAATGATGACCGTCAATGTCCATCGGACTGGTGTCCCACGGAAGATCTCTCCACGTGGGGTATCAATGATGCTAAGAATAACGAAGAACCAGCCCAGAACTACACGGGACGAGCTGGTCAATGCCGTGAAGAGAGCTGAGCCCATCGTTTCCAAAGCTACTATCAGTAATACACTAAGACATGATGGTTTAAAATCTTGCATCACACGAAAGGTCAGCCCATGTCCAGGCCCATCTGAAGTTTGCCAGGGACCATCTGGTAGATCCAGAGGAGTTATGGGAGAAAGTCCTGTGGTCAGATGAGACCAAAGGTATCATGCTCTGGGGGTGTTTTTCTGCACAGGGGACAGGACGACTGCATTGTATTAAGAAGAGGATGTCATGTATTGTGACATACTGGGCAAAAACGTTAAAGTTAAAGATGGGTCGTGGCTGGGTCTTTCAACATGACAATGACTCATGTGATCAAATACTTACTTGACACAGTAATTCCCAAATAAATTGTTAAAAAAAATCATACAATGTGATTTCCGGATTTTTCTTTTTAGATTCTGTCTCTCACAGTGGAAATGCACAAATGCACCTCTGCTGAAAATTGTAGACCCCTCCATGATTTCTAAGTAAGAGAACTTGATTCTCTATCTCTCCTTACAAATATATATATTTATAAAAAAAACAATGACATTTTAAACTGCTGTCTGGCAGCTTGAGCTTTAATGTAGTATTTATTAAATGTTAGCAGATCATTAAGCTATCAAAATCTGCTTCAAAGCTGTGGATGAAAAGTGGCATGAGTTCATCTGACTAAACGCAAAGTGTTTTGAGCGTGTTCGAGAATGACTCATTGGTTGTGTTTGGGAACAAGACATAAAATCAACCAAGCTACATTTCCGCCGGGAACACAGATCAAAGGGAGGAGGAGGAAAAAAAATGCTGCACTTCACTCTGGGAGCGATTTGACTAACCTTGATCGTGAAGTTTTTATCATTTCATATTGATCTTGCAAAAACACACTCTGTCTCCTTATGTGTGGAATATACCACTTTCAGTCGATTTCATCATATCATATATTATCTGAAGATGAAATATTAACAAAAGCAGAAATCCACTCGTAGGATGTGAAATATGTCAGATTGTGTCATTTTTTGCTTCAAAAACACGGATACGCCAACATAACATTATCTCTGAACGCACGCAAGCACATGAGACAGAGAACTGGCACGATAGCATGTGCAAACTCTCTCGTATGCACACGAACAAACAAAAAGACAACACACAGTGCTTCGGTCAGCTATGTAGAAAGACAAACATTTGATTTTGGAGGGACACATCTGTTTGCACAGCCTATTAAACGACAATGAGGGGCATCGTTAGCTGGCAACAACAGTAATGAATCTCTCTCGAAATGCCACGCCAGCAATATTCCACGCCAGAAAAAGCTACTGAAGAGCTTCCACTTTTATTTATCCCATCCCTTTTAAACTCTTTCATACTGTCAAATCTGGGGATGTCATCTGACATAGATTCATAAAAGTCGAGAAAAAAAATGGTCTTGTGCTTACGGATTGATTACGGATTTGGTTCTTGAGTAGTATATACACTATATTACCAAAAGTATTCGCTCACCTGCCTTTACTCATTCTATGAACTGAAGTGCCATCCCATTC
>JAUMHR010000016.1:1159583-1170501 GCA_032361145.1 Enteromius fasciolatus | reverse complement strand
TGTGTGTGTGTGTGTAGATGAGTGCAGACTTTGGCTCAGGCTTATTCTGAAATATTACCATTCGATCCTTCAGTTTCCTGCCATTGATCAAGCCCCACCTATTCAGCTGATGGGCCAGAGGAGAAACTCGATCACCTAACAAGAAAGAAGCAGAGGAGAGAGGAAGGAGAAATTGAAAGAATTGGTACAAGCCTTCACCACAGCCTCTTTTCCCTTCCTACCTAAAATACATCCCCCTCTGAGCATCTCAGTTTTACTGTATCTACTTTGCACGTACTTAATTCATCAGCGACAGCTTGTCAATGTAAGCTGCCTGTGCTTTGCATTCAGAAATACTATCAGGCGATTGACGATATTTAGCATCTCCCCAAAACTACAAAGTGTTGTAGTGTTCACACACAGCAAAAGCGTCTTGTATATGTGTCGCTTAACCACAGACGGTCATTACAGTATCATGTTTACTTGACGGTTATTAGCTGACAGATCTGTCATTAAGGCAAATATCAGGAGAGTGGCAATTATAGTCTAAGGACTCCTTTTACACCGACATACATCATCCTTGTCTTCTCTTTTACACTTTTGAGCACACATACACACTGAGACACTGAGTGACAGTATATCAGCTCGCATGGCCCCGTGGAGGTCATAACCCACACCATCTGGATCTGATCGTGCTATGCACAGAAAGGTGCTGGGTTTGCAAGGTATAGCCTCTTTAGCAGTGGGAACCTGCTACGCAGTCGATCTCATAAGCTGGGCATTTGAATGCATATTCATACTTCTGTCCTGCTGAAAGACAAGTGTAATGTTTGGAACTAGTGTATGGAAAATTAAGATGTTGGCACATTTTTTGTGATGGTTTAGCCGTCCAGTGTAAATGTAGAAAACATTATAGTCTCCCGTGTGAAGGGGGAAAGAAAACAATGACAGAATTTTTCTGTAAAAGAAAACGTTGACCTGCGTCTGTCAGGAAGCCATTCAAGTCTATGCTTGGCCTCAAGAGCTCAAGTCATTCACTCCAGCGGTGTAGCTGTCAATTACTGTCCTTATCGGCTTACAACTGGAGAAGGTGAGCGAGTGACAAACCTCTCTTTGAGGTTTTAGGTTACACAATATGGTAACAACAAACTGTCACTGGGCTTTAGAGGCCTCGTCGAGGAACCTGGGGAATTCCCACCCTGGGTCAATGCACATAGTGTCTGATTCCAGAAGGTTTGGACAAGATTATCTCTTCGCAATGAACTTAAACTTCAAGATTGGTGTGTTTAGTATACAACAGGGGTGTTTAGTCTGTGTAATGCTCTGCATTGAGGAATGCTAGAGAATGAGTTTGTGGACTGGATAAAAAAGAACATTACTGTAACTTTCCATTTGAGGTGTAATATAAGTATTACTTAATAAATTGTTGGGAATGCATACTGCGTGTAAATGTCCATTAATTATTTGCTAAGCAATGGCAATCTTATGCAAATCTGCAAATGCTCCATTGGATGAAATGCCGTCCTGCGTTCTTATTGGTTTGTAGGCGATTACATGCACATGAAAGGCTGTCTGTGAATCACTTAAACAAGCCGGAAAAATGTGCTGTTGCTGCAAGGTCTCAATTGCTGAATAGTGCACTCCAATTGATATAAACTAACTCAGTTTGATTTTTTTTTTTTTTTTTAAACAAAGGCAGAGATGGGTGATGTAGGCAATTACCATGATAAAATGTTTCATATAAGTTGATATCTATAATTATCACAATAAATTTAAAATCCTTATTTCTTTAAAGTTTAAAGGCAGATTTTTGCTACTCCGTTAAAGTATCACAAACACAAATCATGACACATTTCCAGTCATTTTACCTCAACAAAATATCTTAATAGAAAAATTAATTTCTATTATACGTATTTTGCATTATATTCCATTACCACTTTAATACATGTCTACCTTGGTAATAAAGTAATCACACTCTCTTTTAGTTATTCACTTAATTTAAGCAAATCACAATGGATCTCTGTGCAGCCATTTGAACTTAGAGTCGAGCGGATAAACAGTCCTTGTGGCATGGTTCAAATGTTTCGTTCAGATTTTGGAGCATAAATGTTATATCGAACATTTATCAAACTAGATATCATTTTATCTAAGAAACTTATAATTATCACCATTGTTTTATTACCCAGTCCTAAGAAAAGATAATTTTGAAAGTCCACTGAAATCGTCTTACATTTGTCCCTTTTTCATCATGTTGAGAATACAAGCTATTTGTCAATATGCTTGAGGCTGAGCAAAATAATTTTAATTTTTTTATTAGTTTTCCCCATGTTTGACACACATTGTGTGTATATGTATAAGCCTGTGGAAAGGCATTGCCACCTGAAAGTTATTCCTGGTGGCAACAGCACTACTTTTAAATCAACACCTGCCATGCTGTTTATTATTTGATTCTTGGATAAATTAAATAGCATACCTATTTTAGTCATCGCATGCCACTGGAATCTGAGACTATTGCTGTTGAAGTTTGGAGGATTGAGCTAAAGATTATGTATGTGTGGATCTGTCTGTTTTTCCTATTGACTGGATTTTCTATTTTTTTTCTAGACTATTAATATTAAGCAGCACCACTGCAGTAAATCGGTGGCACCTTAAATGCTAAAGCCAATGGATACGTCTCGCACCCAGTGAAATATGAAGTTGGGTCTCAGTAGCCCATGTCCTTCTGAGGAGTCTTGTGGTGCCCTTGTCACAACGGCACTGACAAATGATCGGGCTCAAATAACAGCACACTGCCGCTGTCAGTTCCACAGAGACATGTAAACAATATTTTGATGAAACTAAATTAAGCGTGTAAACGTTTCTCTCCAGAACCACAGCAGACCAACACTCTATTCTGCCTGTCACTGCATTTGCCGAAATTTCACATTGCTTTTGCTTTGTCTGTAACTTTTGAATTATGTAGCCAGAGAGTATGTGAGGCAGTGAACAGAACAGAGTGTCACAAAATATATGTAGATGGGAAAACTGTGGCAATTTTAATCTTAAAAAATAAGTAAAGCACAGTGTTTGTTATATGATATGAAGATATGAATATAAAATAGTGTTTTATTCCCATTTTTGTCTAGAATAGATTTATTAGATTAAATAGATTTGTCTTAATTTTAGATAACATTTTTTTAGTTTAACATGTTCATAGCACATATATTTTGCATAATTACATCCTATTGAAAATCCGTCTTACTGACTCCGGTTTTAGAGACAATACAACATGTGCCAAGACTGAAAGGCATAAAGTTTTGGAATTGCAATAAAGCATGTGTAGATAATGCAAAGAGCTTGACAGTTTAACTAGCACAATGATCACAGCAAATTATTATATACAATATGCATCAGATATTGAACCACATTAAAACTTCAAGAGAAAATCAGAAACTGGTGTTCAATAATGTAACGTTCAAAAAACACTTTATTGCACTGCTGCAGTTGATATTGCAATTATGTACAATTTTTAATATATTTAATACAATGTATCCAAGATGATGTCAGTTTATTAAGCTGGAAGACAGTTCGGTTCAACAAAGAACAGTTTTATTACCAAAGAATGAAATCTCAGTTTTAGATTTTGCTAAACAAAAAAAAACATTGCAGAAAATGATTTGTTTGCAAAAGTCTGTTAATAACCTGTTCCTAATTGGTTAAAACAATTTCAGTGTTGACCAAAGATTACTCTAAAGCATCAATGGTTGCCATTGTTTGTGAAGAATAGCTGAAAGAAATGGGAAGCAATAAAACCACCCAAAGGCTCAGATTTCTTCCTCTTTATTCATATCTCCCTCTAAAGCAATTATCCATTTAGTTTGCTAATTTAGCTTTTCCTTTTACGTCTAGCGTGAAGCAGGGAATAATTAAGACCTCAAACAGAGAAAAAAGACATCTTATCAGAACACATCAGCCTGCCATCATAACAGTGAGTGATGGTTATTACTCCAAGGGTCATTTCACTGTTTATGCTATTTCACAATATTGTTAAGCGGCTCGTATTTTACTTTTGACAAAACATCAGTCTGTATCTTTTCAGCAGAATCTTAAACTAAATAAACAGGGCCCTACCATAGCACTCCCCTACTGAGAGCAGCTACGATTGCCCCATCACTCTTTATTATTTCTCTAGTCCACTCTTTGCTTTTATGCACTTTATTAAAAGCTGTAAAGTTAAGTGTCTTTTATATACAATATATACAAACTTTATTTTATTAGATCACGAGATATAGTTTTACTATTTGACAAGAAAATAAGTGGAAAAATTCACATTGCTCAGCTCAATCCAGAAGGCATTTAAAATGTCACTGTATCTGACTAAAGATATCCTTAACGGCATCGATGCATCAACGCAGGCCGGACAGTTGGGCTAATGTAGGTCTAATGCAGCAAGCGGGAGCTTGTTTTTATTACCGCGCAGCCCAGTGTTTGTGCAATTTCTCGATTTTCTAAAGCCCACGTTGACAGGCCCACTCTTTGAGCCAAGCCCCAGCAGATGTCCAAACATCAGTTCATGTAACCAGCAGGACCCTTGCACCCAGCACACAGAAGAAAAAAATTGAACACATCTAGAAACAGAGTTTATCATAATGATGTGGTTTAACTGTCATAATCAAAGCAGACCATCTTCAGCCCAACATAATCCTGAGAGGATGCATTTATGGGACTTTCTCTGCAGGACGCGTTGTGATTGATCGCTTGACTTCTGACCCATGAGCAATGAGGAAAGTATGTGTGTGTGACTTTCAGACCCATTCGACCAAAATAAATGTATACAACAATATTACTATCACAATTAAAAATTTTTTATTTTAATATTTTTTAAAATGTAGTTTATTCCTGTGATGGCAAAGCTCAGTTTTCAGCAGTTGTTACTGTAGTCTTCAGTGTCACATGATTCTTGACAGATCGTTCTAGTATGTTAATTACAATATTTTATTTTATTGCTAATGCTAATAAATATTTTTGTTGAGAATGCAATATATTTCTTTTACTGACTTATATATTAATGATGCATTCATTCATATATACTGTGACTAGGACTATGTTGTAAATCTTCATTATGTTTATGAACTTGAAAAATGACAAGCCTACGGTTTGAATTATGAAATAAATTACATTTTTGTGTGATTTAATTGTGATGCGGTATTTTACTTCTCTTTTATGTTCCCATTTTTAAAACAAAAAACAAGAAATCATTACAGTGACCCTTCTTGGTGTTTGCTTTTGATCCTGTCTGCCTCCTAATGTAGCGTTTGAGGAAATGATCCAATAAAACAGGATCATCTGTCTAAGAGCAAGACAGCTATGAGCAAATCAATATGATACTGTATACTTCAGCGCCGGCTCACATAAGTGCACGTTCAGCCTGTGCTGACCCAATTCTAAGGTAATGTTTAGCAAAATAAATATATTTCATTATGATATACTAATGTATACTTATATTATGATCTTGATATATTTCGGTTACAGTGGCTTTTAATTTATGCTCCTTTCCTGCAAAAAAGTCTTAAAACAAGACTGTTAAATATATTGGCAGTGTGGTTTTAAGTTGTACGTTGTCTAGTCCAGCAGGTCTCGTCATCCTATGGTCAACACTTTTTAACATTTTGTTTATGAGAAACAGGAAATAATGATAGTAGGGTGGAAGGCAAAAGTTAAGATAAACAATCTGATTTTCAAACTCCCTCTGCAAGTTCATCATCTTCTTTGATGAAGTCCTAGTCAAACTTAATTATGGCATGAATATACTGATTGTTCCTTACAGCATAAGTTTCCGTTGAGGAGGAAAACTATATATCAAAACCAGAAATTTTCACTCTTCATAACCAATTTATGGTAATTGTCATATTGATGAAAAGACAGTTATGAAATCTGCTTTTGTAAATGTCAGGTTTTCATTTCAGGACAACCCATAGCACAGACTTTCATGTCATGGTTCTCTATTATTTGTTTTTCCACTCCCTGTTGGGTATCTCGGCACAGTACGATAATGCTTTGGTTTGTTTGGGCCTCCACTGAGGATGAGAAGCTCGTCTGAATCAGTCGTTGTTTGTTTAGTCGCTATCTACCCTCCATATTTGGTTTACAGCTAAACTTTGCAACGTGAACTCTATGCATCAAAATGATGGTTCACTTGAGCAAACCCCAAACAGATCTGAAACAAATTTGTGAGACTTTTGTTTTCAGACTTGCTTTTTCAAAAAGCACAAAACCTATAATTGTAAAATCTCAAGGTTATGATAAAAAATAATTAAAACGCACATTACGAAATGAGCTTTTATCTCAAATATCTGCACATGTAATCGCTACTAGCTTCATAGATTGAAGTGAACGCAGAGAGAAGTGTAAGTGTAATCATGGCTGCAGGGGCCCGAGGCCATGCCGTTGTATCCCCAACAAGTCATCAGGATCAAATTGCTGTCCACTGAGGGGATTGAGAGCGGATTGAGTGCTAACCATCATGGCTTCCCTATAAACATGCAATCACACTGACACAGAGCCTATTGTGTTTTGGAGGAGAGAAAGAATGGACAATAGGGAAATGTTGGATGGAGAGAGGGATAGCAAGAAAGTGAGAGTGGAAAAGACCTAAGAAAAAAAACACTATAAAGGAAGAAAGTGTGAGAGCGACTGAGACAGAAAGTAAAGGGAGCTCTGTGTGGATGGATGGGCCTGCCGGCCGTAGGGACCGTTGTAACAGCCTCTCGCTCTCAGGTGTCCAGTCGATAACTGATGCATTAGTCTAGAGCTCTGTGCCGGTTTTGGGTTTAAACACACATTTTCTTAATACAACATGACCCCATTTCCCTCTCTCATTAATCATGAAACGCAGTTAGACTGGCCCCCTTGGTCTCTGACAAAGGGGGCAAACCTACTGTTGAACCCTTCTCACACTGCTCGCATTGACTCTTATGTGCCTGTTGACTGATTATAACTTCTGGTTGTTCACAGTGTAACTAAAAGTTAAAGGGGTACTCCTCCTGAAAATGAAAATCCGCTCATCATTTACTCACCCTTATGCCATCCCAAAGGTATATAACTTTTTTTCACAAACTGAGGTTTTTAGAAAAATAATCCATCTACGTCAGTCTACATAATGAATTGGTCCCTTTAAAAACCATGCAAAATGAACACCACGCTAAGCCATGCACTGAAACCAATGAAAACAATGACTTTGAAAGAGGCAATTAACAGATTGAAATATATCTTTTTTTATTATTATTATTATTAATTACATTGTATGACCACAGTTGATTAATTATGTCTTCAAAGGCAAAATTATACTCTTTTGAACTTTTATAATATAAACCATTGTTTAAACTAAAAACCAAGTATTTAGGAGGAGTATTAAATTGTTAATCTATACATTCATGTGTTGATTTGCAATGATTTATGATTGTGACTTTATTATAAAACGTGTTTTAAATGTATTTATTTTTGTATTTCCGTGAAGGGCTTCTGCACTGCGACAAATGCACGGTTTCCGGAGCAATTGGGTTCAGCATCTTTTAAAGGTACAAAGCCTTAAAAGCCATCTGCCTCATACACAAATTCCTGTGGTTTGTAAATGTTACATGAAGTTTTGTCTACGGACATCTGTGACACATGCACATAGCTGTAGGACACACGTGAGGGGGGGATTTTCTCATCATATTTCAGGTCAGACTTTGTCATCAGCTCATGGATTTTAGTTGTTTGCTGTTTGCAATTGGTGTATTTCCAGCCACCCACACAAGCTTGTCCATTTTCTTACCCAGCAGCCCTCAGTCCTTCGGTAGTTACATGTGTCAGATATTCCGCTGTGACTAAACATTTCTGCTCCCATTGGTATACACTGTTTGAATTCCTCAATTCATCTTATAAACTTGTTTGTAAAAGTAAACACTGTGCCTTACGGATACAGGTCACGATCATTATCCATAATTTCAACAAAACGGTACCAGGTCTTCTGAACACAGAACACAGGGTAAAATATATTCCGCTAAAAACTAAAAATTGTATCCAAATGTAATGATAGTGAGTCCCTATGTTACTAATGACAAAAGTCTGACTTTTGTCCATTCTGGAATATTTTCCTGAAGTAACAACACGTTAAAACCATAAAAACAAATTTATGACATCAGTCTAAAGTTTGGACACACATTACCTAATAAATGTCTGTACAGATCATAAATATGTGTAAATAAATACATTTAATGATAAATAATAAATGTGCTTTAAATAAAATGGCTTCTTTGCAGTATTAAATGTTTGATTTTATGTTTGTGGTCAATGCAATTTCATTTGTGTATTTTAACTGCAGTAGTCAACATGTTAAATGTAACATTTGAATTAAACAAACAAAAAAAGTAGTTGTCCTAAAAAAACTTTGTGCCCATATTATGGATTATAAAAAAATTGTCATTACATGCAGTGTGAATGAAGCATCCTGCAAAGTTTTAAATCAGAAAGTGCACAGTGTATAAAGTTATTAGTAGTCTCTCAAAGAAAAAAGTCGCCATTGAATCATTTAAACAAGTCATTTTTAAAATGATTCGCAAGCCGTTGCATGTTGACATCAAAATCAAAACATTAGTATATGTTTTGCAAAAAACATGGTTTCGAGAGGATCGTGAACGCAGTAATTACCCACGGCTGGTAGCCGATTCCCTAATCAAGCATGCCCAATCAAATTCACCTCCTTTTACTATAAAATATCCCAGCTTCCGTGTTCCCACATCTCGCCTCGATCGCACCCCTCCTCCTCCCCTTCTCCACCTTCTCTCATCCCACGTCCGGGGGGCAAACGGCGAACGAGCCAAGCGCCGAACCCTCACCCTTACCCTCGCTAGGGTTATATTCCCTAGGGTTCGGAGTCCGCCGTTCTCCCGGCTCGCTCCCCAGACAGCTCGCCAAATTTGCGCTATATTTATTGTATTATATTACTAGGAAACGTGAACTCTTGAAAGCACTTATTTTCGCTTTGGTTCTAAATGAAAATGCAAATTAATTTTTTGCCAGTAGGTTTTTGGAATAGTTAAAATAGCAGTTTCCCCGGTAACGCTGTAAACAAAGCTCCACTGCGATTACAAACGCTGATTTATCAGGGATTACAGGCATGATAAAATGAAAATCGGAACAATCACCGCAGATAAGTGTCATGCAAAGGAAGGGTTTGGAAAAATTAATCATTGAGAGAATCGTTTGGGAGTTGCTGAGGAAGGGTAAAAATGTAAGTCAATGAAAGTGTATAATCGTTATAATAATACTGAGCAAGCGAGTCTACTTTTTTTAATCAGTAATCAGCTTTTGGTGTATGTTTATTGTGTACTGCAATTGTAACGTACTTAATTTTTTTTTAACTTTTTATAAGTTTATCAACGACTTAAATACAATACATAGCATTGAAATAGTCACGTAAACACATCAGTCTAATGAGCTGTCATTGTTCCCACAGTATGGACTGATCCAGTACATCCATCTTATGTTCTCAAAGACAAGAGAGCTGAACCTGGGTGAGGTCAATACTGCCTTACTCTCTCTGGGTTAAAGCTGCCTGTGTGAGTGACTAGCGGCAGCTCCATAAAGGCTTGTGAGATTGTGCAGGAAATAGAGGAAACTGGAGTCTGAGGGAGACTGGGAGACGGAGGCCACAGCAGAGCAAGGAGGAACAGGTCAGATTGGGTTTACTGGCCTGTCAGTCTGTCAGTGATACCCCCACTGCATCAGTCCGTCAGCACTGCATATAGCACACACACGGGACACACACAGGACACACGTGCACAGCTTTAAAAATACCCTTTTGTAACAAATTTGCAGATTGCTGTAAAATGACATTTTTTGAATCACGTGTTTAGAATCCAGAACTGATTAACACCCATTATGCGTAGATGCAAGTAATGTGAATTTTGAATGTTTTGGAAAGCTGTGTCATTATCAGAGGCAAAAACTTTAGAGAAATTCAATCCAAAACTGTGGCTGCATCGATGAGTGACAGGATGTTGCGGGAGAAGCAACACCATGTACACAGATAGCTTCGGTGATACTGTGAATGTCTTCCAATATACACACACACACACACCCACAACACACTTTCAGGGATGGTATTTCGATACACAGACTGGGCAGTATGGAGCGCTTTCTGTCTGTGTGGTTTCCTGTGAAAGCCTAGCAGCTGATTTTACCTTCAACCACAACAATAGGCCTGACACCAAATACTCCCAAACATACACGCACAAACACACACATACTGAGAAGATGATACCGAGAGTGGAGGATCAGTTGAGTTACAAGTGCAATAAATCAGAATGTGTGTCTAGATGTGTAGCCGACCCTTCTTTCGGACATTAAATCACATATTAAACATTAAGACATCAGGTTAAGTAGTTCCCAATTGTTTGTTAATCTGCCCTCTGTCACCGTGTTCAATATCACGACTGGTGAAGTTCAATCATGGCTGTCTTCTGTCTACTCGGGGACACTATCTGGCTGTGAACCTGATGGGCAGATCAATTTAGGCATTGAGTTTCTATCGATATCAATCCCCTTGTAGCCTCTTGCCCTATAAAGGCCACTTAAGCACAAGAGGTCCCATCAAGTTAACATGGATTCACTCATCAATCGCCCTCTGGGTGGATGGACAATGGGCTTGGCAGCTATTTTAGAGGTTGCAAAGCCTATGTGTTATGTCTGATGGCCAGACGAAGAGGTCATTTTAAGCATGACGCATTGTCAGCAGTTGTAATGTTAGCCACACATACACGTGCTTTAATTGTTGAAATTACATACACGTGGTTTTGTGATCAAGAGTCACATATGTGTGTGTACGTGTATTTACATGTCTATATTACTATTCATTTAATTGATATTATAAATAAATATATTCAGTATAGAAACATACCACTTTTTTTCTGAAATA
>JAUMHR010000016.1:1143368-1157120 GCA_032361145.1 Enteromius fasciolatus | reverse complement strand
TTTATAAAATATATTAATTATTAATATATATATATATATATATATATATATATATATATATGTGTGGCCCCTATTGATTTTGCCATGAAATATGTGCAACGTATTTACAAAAAATATAATACACCAACCTTTTAAATAATAAAAAACAACAAAAGAAATAAAAATAAAATTGCTTCTTTTTTTCTATTTGACTTTGTTGTGAAATATGACATGACCATATGTTCATAGGATTAACTGACTTCATTATGTATGTTTATTAAGAAGTAGTAGTACTGATAATAAATAAATAAATAATGTTGGCTATGTTTTCATGGGATGTTTTTCTTGGCATGCTTTTCATGCACACATTAACATATCAATGATTAACTTTTGCAATTTTTGGCATCTTTTTTGACATACTTTAGAGTACCACATCAATATCACAAGCATCCATACAGTATATTGAATACGAAATTCATTCAGTGCCATAATATGCATGAAAATACCATGACACTGCCAGCAGATACCATAACTATTCATAGTACTTTTTCAAGAGTTTTATGCCATGACTGACACAAAGACGATCAACAACAGACAGCAGCAAAGAATGTGTCTTATATTAAGCCAACAATGGCTGAGGACAGAACAATACAACCGTCCTTCCATTCCACACCCTCTCAGTTTCTCTCTCATGGCCACAAGCTTGTGTCTGATCGATTCATATCTGCAGCCCATCTCTTCATTATTTACAGTAATAGCCTGTCAAAGCCATGCATTCAGTCTCTCAAAATAATGTGCACCCACAGTTGGGCAATGTGCATGGTGCATGCACTGGCCAGTTAGAGCTCTCTCCCGGTGGCAGCCTGGGGCTAGCTGCTAAATGGAATGCTTCACCTCAATTGAATGGGAATCATTTCTCCTTTATTTCTCCATGTGCGTGACCTTGTCTTTCTTCCCCTGTGTGAGGTGAAGGACGCAGGGGGCTCGCCTCTGGCTGGTGGGGGCTTAGTAGAGGCTGGAGAGGGACATTAGAGAAGCGGTCTTTACCAGACGCGGGCCCGGAGCCCAGGTCACGGCAGGGGAAAGAGGCTCTTGAGTGATCTGATTGCCTGGTGCAGGATGCGGCGGTCCTTAGAAAGGTTGCTAATAGCATAGCCCCCTTTTAGTGAGCAGGACAATACTGGCTAATTCAATCTGATGCAGAGCTCTTGTATACACACAAGAGTACACACAAATGTAGACGGGCGTTTAACTGAAGGGAAAATGCGGTGGAAAACCTGCGTGTGCTTACGCCGACGCACACACAAACAAGCGCATTCCTGCCGACTTCAGCCGCATTCGTTCCCTACAAAATATCTGCCAGCGTAGCTACGTGCACCGCGGACTGGAAAAGCCGATGGCACTTGTTTTGAATTGATTGCTAAAACGCTGGGTTTTGTGGCACAGGAGAGAATGGACTTAAATGATTCGCATTGATTAGTGATGCCCCACTTTGGAGCACGCTATGGGTTTCAGCTCACACTCGCAGCGAGGGCAACTGCACATCATCAGCGCGCGCACAAGCGTTAAAATGAGAGCGAGCGAGTGCGCGAGTTCAGATTGCGTGAAGAGGTAATTCAGTCTATGTAATGTGACACTCCTCAATTAATATCTTCAGCACAAGGGGAATTAAGCGTGTCAATTTAGCCGCTGCAATTTTAGCAACACGCCGACTCGTTCGTTTGATTGGTAAATACGACCTTGCAAAAGTCCAGAAAGTAAAGGGGCGGAATTTCTAATAAACCAGATGATTTTAGACCTTTTAAAAATGGAACGAACAACAGCGGAATGTTTGTCCAATCCGATAAGGCCAAACAAACCACTTTGCAAAGTATGAGAGTGCCCCCAAATGGACGCTCGTCAAACAATTAAAACAGCTAAAACAATTAGAGCACAGCCCGCCGTATAACCACCACAAGAGGTTTAAAATCGTCCGATCTCAAAAAAAACACCTAAATAAACATGCCTTCTCTCCACAAGTATCCCTGTGAAGAGTTTCGCCAATGTGTTTTTCTCACTGTGTCAAAACACAGAGGTCACATGAGAGGCATTCACTGCCATTTCAGAGGCCCCAGGTAAGAGAGATGCAATTAGGACGCTAGCACGATCAATTAACCAGCTCTCCAAATCTACAGTAATTAGCTTCTCCATTGTGGAACAGTTGTAAAAAGCCACTTGGCAAAGCAGCGAAAAAGCATCGACTGGATTGTTTGGAGGGAATGTGGGTGTGTGTGCGTGTACGAGTATCATTGTGTGCATCTTTGTGTGCCACAAACTGTTATACAGAGTGTGATGTGTTTGTGTGCTGGAGAAGAGGTGGGTGTTGGCAGGCTCTTTAACTGGTGTACTTACAAAACAATAGTGCGTCTCTCAAATGCCGGTCAGATATGTGAAGATCACGTACATGGTTTCTACTGAAACATACAGTTGTGTTACATTTAAAAGGCTCTTTTTTTTTTTAGACTGGCTTTACAGGCATGTACCTAAAAAGCTCAGTGGGGGGGTTTGGCATCATCTGGCCACTGGACCAGCACTACATCAATCCCCCATAATCCTTTTGGGCCGGATGGGCTGGGAGAGGTGGGTGAAAGAAGCAGCAACGTCACCCCCGCCACATTCCCCTAATTCTGCGTTTTGATTGGTCGGCCCACCCTCAATGCGTTTTGTGAAGCATGAACCCCTGGGCTGGGACTAATAAATGACTTCTCCTTTCTGTGGAAGATTACGTCCCCTCATGGCTCCGCCAAGACAATGAGACAGGAACCAACCTGCTGGAACAGAGGTGGGCTGCTTTGAGCCTGGGTGAGAAGGTAGAAACGAGGAGCAGTGCCTGAACCACTACCCATTCACTAGATTCATTCACAACTAGGCCACAAAGTTTAGGTCACCATCAAACCTGTACGGCTTTTGTCTTCTGCCGAACACTAAGATGATATTTTGAAGAATTGTATGGACAAACACAAAGTCAAATGGGTCGAAATCTGGATGGAGAAAATCGAGGTCCAACATTGGCTGGACAAAAAAATACTAAAGTGTAAATTATTCATGTTATGCAGGTTTGGAGCAACATGAGGGTAAGTAAATGATGGCAATTTTTATTTTGGGGGGGGAACTGCTTTAACATTAGGACTTAAAATACTACCTAGGGTGTTTGGGGGAAAAAAAGATAAGAGTGGACAAAAAGCAAAAGTGTGGGGCCTCTGTCCTGTCCTGAAAAGCTAGTGATGTGAAGCGGCTTGCAGTACATATGAAAAAGTGCAGACAATAGGCAAGCCAAGCAATCAGCCTGTTTCTACACAACTCCTCTGTGCCGCGACCCAAAAGCAGGGGGTGTGGGCTTCTTAATCTTGCTTCTCTTGCCAGCGCAGGGATCTGGAGGTGTCATATTCCTCCAAAACATTCCTGCTCCTTTCGCTCCAAATGGCCGACGTTTTGTCGCCAGTGCAAGGCCCCTGTAATGAACATGGGGGGGATCTTCAGAACTCAATGACTGGACGTAATTACTTCTCTCCTTTTCTTCACTTCTTTTCTCCGCACTGGCTCTCCCTCCGAGCCGTACCGGCCCCCAGCTTTCAGGCTGGCTGGTCAAATACAAAAGGCAGCCTGCACAGAGTCCATCTTTTGGTGGGGGTGGGGGGTGTTGGAAAGGGGGAGTGTTTCGGGATCCAGAAGCCCCTGATCATCTGTCACTGAGACACCAAGAGACTCAGCACTCTTTACCAATGCCTTCGACCTTACAGAACTGACCTTGACAATCATCAAACAAAGTTGTTTTATTTGACAGGTAACGCATGCAGTCTAAGCTGTCAAGGTATAACTTAATTCATTCAGAGCATCCTCAACTTCAATGAAGTGAATTATGATGTAACATAAATTTATATTTTACAGTTTGTAGAGTATAAAAGCCATTACAACTATGGAATGTCCCCATAAAACAATGAAGATCATCTAAAATGCACTTAAATAAGTAACTTAATATACATTCACCTGCAAAATTTAAAATGATTGATTTTACCGTTTTATTTTTGATTAAGACAAATAATAAAAAATTTGATGGCCATTTACCACATATTGGCCATAAAATGTATATACTTACTGACCTTTTGAAACACATAGTGACCAAAATTAGTGGCCAAAAGAATATAAATATTAATTAATTCTAAATAAATGTGTAAATCCCTGTTTTTTAATCTACTAATAATAAATATTAACATAAATTAATGTTTCTAAAAACATAAAAGCCTATTCAAAAAACACACATTAGGCATGTTAGTCCTGCTAATTAGCTGACATACATGTAAACTAAAAGACAGCACTTAAAATAAGTAATAAGTGTGTGAGAGTCATTATATTGAGTGCTTTGCAGACAAACATACATTCAGACAACACACACACATCCCTCCCGGGAGTCATTTTTGGAGTGCTGCCCAAGCTCTGAGTAAGAGGTGGCTATTCACATGCCTTGTTCTCCACCAAGACGCTAATCAGATAAATGATCTATTTGTTTTAAAACATCATCAAGTACATTAGGGCTGCTGGAGACCTGGCATGGTTGCTAGGCAAACCAGGGGGGGCGGGGGGCTCGAAAGGGAGAATACGAGTATTGAGGGGGGTCCATAAACGCACCAATGCGATGACAGAAAAGTGCACTCTGATAGACACAGAGAAATGAGAGACAAATTAACTACATTACATTAATCACTTACAACTCCAATGGGAGCACAGAAACATGCAGACATGCTCACAGAGAAATAGAGGCCTATGGATAAGCACTGTACAAAAAAATAAGTGCTTAAAAGTACCACAGTGCTAATATGGTTCTTTGGGCATGGTACCATGGCACATGCATCACAGTACAACCATAGTTTCAGCACATGTACCATGGACGTACCACAGCATTCTTTGAAATAGCTTGGAGTATCATCTAAATATCACTGGAAAAATGAGTGGGAGGTGATGTCAAGGCTGAGCTCAATAATTTCAATTAACCCATTCTGAACATTCTTTAACGTTTTTAAATGAATCAATAAATCCAGAGATTGAGCCTCAGAAGTCAAAACAAAAATATCTACTAGCTTATTTAACATCAAGATACTAGTGGCCTAACAGTGTCTAAGTTTCCTTCCTTAAACCTCATCTATGTACTTCCTAGAAGATGCAAAACATACGTTAGACTCTTTCCTGGCAACACTGTTGCATATGGGAGACTTTAGGAGACATGTCCAAAGTCTTTCCCTAATCAAAGTTTAACATTACCTTTAAGGCTAGTTAGTTCACAGGCAAGTGACTAGCCAAATGTAGCGTATGAGGGGCAAAAGGTGCATAAAACGTGAAAAATGATGGGGGACACGTCCAATAATCAAGTCTGAAGTGTGAATTTCTAGGGTGTCATTACTTTCTTCTTTCCCTTCCTCTTCCTTCTAATTCCAGACTAGAAATGACCTTTGCAACAAAAGAAAAAGTGTCACCTGGCTGCTAAGGTATGTTGGTAATTACTGTGGCATTACACCCCGCGCAATATCCTGCAAAGGCTAGTACTGTAATTTCTTTCCTTCAGGGTTCCCTTTATCACGTCTCTTAGCTCTGATACAGCTCGCCCCAATGCTGACCCTGTAGCCATGATTAAGAACATTTGCTTTTATACTCCTGCTTATATAGAGGAGCAAATCCTTTTATAATGCCATCTTGCACATAGCCAGAAAAAGAACATTATGTTTTATAATAATGCTTCACATAATGACTTTAATCTGGGTCAGTCATTTATCATTCAGTCCCAGTCTGTTCTGGGTCACTCAAACGCAGACAATATTTCCAGTAGGTGGCTTTATCACGAAAGCAGTTCTTGGCCTTTTCACCAGTGGCACTGATTGAAGACACTTTCACTGTCTATGATGAGCTTTGCTAACTTTTTTTTTTTTTCTTTTTTTTACAGTGAGCTCTTTTGCACAGTGTTTAAAACTAACAGCATACATTCAAAACATTTACCAGTCACGTTTTAGCATCACAAAGCAATATAGTATAATAATACTGCATAACAACAAATCTCCACACTCTTGTTTGGGAATAAAATCTTACAGTTCAAACTTTTTTCCCAAATCACGGGAATAAAAGATGATACTATGAGATTCACGTCGTAATGCTATGAAAACATATTAATGTTGAAAGTGACAAAGTGAAATAGTTTATAATTACAAATTCAATTTGACTAATTTAAATCGCTCACACAATAACGAGGTAGTTCCAAATAAAAAATTTTAGCCAATTGGAGGAGAAACTGTTTTATTTATTCACAAAAGACAATTCTGACTGGCATTTAGTGTTTGGTGAGTGTTAATTTTGGACACTGCCTGCACACGTTCAACAGGCCGTTCTGCAGTAATGAGGGCTCGAGTCTGGTCAGCGAGCCGTCCTGTAAACAGTCTGAGAGCAGCGTTAATTAACTCTCACCAAAACAGGAGAGCAGAATAAGGCAGAGATGAAGAGCCAGACCTCTGACCTCTGCAGGTCTAACCAGGCCTCATTGGACAGCCTCAGTCTGAGCAATTAGTACATCGGGTCCCCCAATCTACATAATTGCCCAAGCAGGGGGTAGAACAGACGGGTATGTGAGTGGAGACCACTGGACACACACAAACAAACACACGATTAAACCAAAAAGACACACACACACACTAATAACGCTTATTAAGCTATGAAAAAGTCACCATCACACATGGCTTTGTGATAAATGCATGGATTCTGGGGAAACCCTGCAGAGACAGAGCGCTGCCTGTTAAGCCTGAATGTCATGATTTCAGTGGGGTTCAGTTCCTCCACCTCATCATGTGACCCCTCTGAAGAATGTTTTCACTCAGGATGAAGGATAAAGACCCTGACTAGACTGGCTAAAGTATCCTTCCAATACCAAATGAGGCTAGTAGTTAGTATCCAACCTTGAGTTAAACAGGAAAGGTTTGGCTAGATAAAGGCTGCTTTGGCATATTTGCCAATTGATTACTTTTTCCAATAAATGTATCACATATGCAGCTCTAGTAACAGTATATCGCCACACATCAGCACCAAAATACCAGTAATCATTTTCTTTCATCTAGATTTCTACAATTCATCCAATTTGACACCATTTTTTGACTTTGGCGATGCAAGAGCAAACTACATAACCGATGCAATAATCAATAACGTAACATATAATAAAACAATTAAAAAGCGCCATGTTTACTGTAAAGCGTTACATGACTTAATGACTGTACCAAAGCAGTCGCTTTATACACGCATGATCTCCAAATGGAGAGTAATTTTCTGGAAGAGACTGTTTGCGTGAAAGCACCTATTGTCTTGTTAGCACTTGCTGGTAGATGTTGAAATTATATCATCTGGCTGCAAAGTGCTCCTCTAAAATGAGTATCACTATTCCAGACTACGTATACTACAACTACATTTTCACTACAGTTTTTAACCAACTCTGACCCAAGCACATGACAGTGTTTGAATCCAAACCAGTGGTCAACAAGCCTCTCTAAAGCTCTTCACGTCCACCCAGCATGTTCAGATAAGACCTTTTGTGTCCCTCTTGATCCCTGCTGGAAACAACAGCACTTAAACCCACAGCACCGTCAACCCTTCCAACCCTGACAAGTTGGATCACCGTAATCCATACATTTGGATAGCTAATCCACATTCAGTGCCTCAGAGGACATAGAGACCTTTCGGCTTGTCAAATCCTCAAAACTGGGTATGTGGGGTGAGTAATACATGGGGCACCCCCGTTTGCAGACAATGAGCTTGCCCAGCTGAGCTGACAAGGACATAGGGGGAGATGTTTGGGCTTACCAATGCGTAAGATCAATTAAGGGTGGTTGAGAGGAAGGTCTGAAAAGAGAAGCGATGACCCTGCCATAGAAGAGAGCCACGCTGCCCCTTTGCACTAATCCAGAAAAAGAGCCAAATATTTCAAGACACATCAGTCCACAAGCCACGGGACTAGTCTCTTTCCTTTGCTAAAACACTTTCTGAGCCACTGGTTTTCTACCTAAAGCTCCTTTTGTGCTGAACAAAACAATGAAAGTCATACAGGCTTGGAACTACAAGGGTAAATAAATTATGACAGAATTTACATTACAACTAATATAAAGAGATGGCATTAATATATTTACAGTACACAGGAAAGAATCGATCAGTTTACTGTATCTGCTACCTGTTGATTGTGCAACTATCATTTATGCAGTACAGTATGATTTTGTCCAACATTTAAATAAAATGTTCACTGTGTATTTAATTGACTTTCCCAAGTCAGTGTATTGTATTTCTATACAGAGCATGCTATGACTGTCCAGACCTGTGCTGAAAAGTAAATGTACTTTAAAACCCCTGGCACAGACAGCAGCAGTCAATAAGTTGCTTATAATTAGGTGCTTGTAAGGCTCAAGTGTGCCTGCCTCTGGTGCTTGATGGAGCTGCAACTTGATCTGACCCCCTACTGCCTGCCATAGTTCTGTTAGAGTTTACAGTGAAATATTGTTCGGTCATAATCAGAAAGTAGGCAGAATGCACTAAAGTTACCGCTATGTGATCAGTTTCAGAGAAAAAACTAAACTGTTGTGAGAGCACACAGACATGAACCGAAGGGATACTCACAGACATTTCCAGTGTTGTCGAAGCTGCTGAGCACCTCATCCACTCTAATGGGACCAAGATTGTCTCTGAAATGCATTCATAAAATTAATATAGTTATAATGACTTAATGACTAAACATGATTAAATGAATGTGTTTAATTATACTGATACAAGCAAAAGACTTAAATAAGCAGTTACACAAAAAAAATAATAATTCTGTCATGGCTGTTATTATTTTATTTTATTATATTTCTGTGATTTATATTCTGACTTTGATGGTGCTTTTTATTATTATTTACATTTTGACAACACTTGGTCCCCATTCACTTTCAGTTTACTGAAAGTACATACTTCAAAACTTCACCTTTTGTGTTTGACAGGAAAAAAACTATTTCATATGGGCTTGGAACAAACAGTGATGCAATGCAATACATACAACATTTACCTTTGTGAGAATTATGCATTAAAAATGTAAGTTCTTAAGCTCTAAATTGATTTATCTTCTTTGGCTAAATGAACTCTTTCTCCAGCATACCTGAGTAAGGCACTGTACTGAGGAAAGATTGCACTTCTGTACTCCACCCACTGTCCTTCTGATGGCTCATCCGTCTCTGTGGGAGTGACCCTGCTTCTGGAGAACAGGTTAAAGGAGGAGAATCTTCGCACTGACACCTGCTGAACATCTGCACTGTCGAGCTGCTTCTGTTTCAGAACCTGCATTATGAGAGATGCATAAGCGCCTACTACTGAGACACGTCCATATGCCTAGCGTGAAAAACGCATTATGTAACGCATTACATTTAAGCTTGTTTAACCAAACACATGCAATCAACTGCATATTGAATGAGATTCACCAAATGCCATTCACCTGTCGCAGAAGAGCCCAGCGTGCACGTGCCACATCGGTTCCACAGTGAGAGTCGTGATTTTGGTGATTGTTCGCGTGCATCTCTGTCGCAGCTAACGGGGGATCTTTAAATTTATTCATGACAGAGCAACCTACTCGAATTTATCCCGTTTCATGCGGAAAATTACTTCGCACCGTATAACGACAATGACAACGGAATGCAGAGTCTGGGCAAAGGCTTATTTGGCATTTGTTTTCTGAATGTGGTTAAAGTCGATGGTAGAATTTACTACCGTTTTTACCAATTCGCCGGTATGTGCTGGCCTCTGTTGCTTGGTAATGAAATCCCATGCTACTTCCGTACACCACCTCCTCTTGTTGCAGGACGAAAGGAAATCCAATTCACTACCAGAGTAATCGAACATTCGGTTCTATCGTCTGCCATCTATTATTATTCATTCGATTACTCTTGTCTGGACTGGATGTCATATTTTAGCGCCCTTTCAGATGGGGAGTCCGAGTCATTTCAGTGAGTCGGTTCTTTTGAACTATTCTTTTCAAATAATCGATTCATAAAGCTTTTTGGAAAACAGCAACAGAAATGCGCATGTTCTATAAGAGCGGTGTTTATTTTAATTCCATGTGTTTCAGCCATTGGAGTTTGTTGCAGCCATTCAGCTCATAAAAATAGCAATTAAGAACCTGTAGATTAATTGCATTCAACTTGAACTATACAAAGTTGTCTTCTATCAGCTAATTCAATTTGCTAATCTATTTCTTGTTCGTTTTCAGTCGCACATGTACAAAAGAGTCGCTTTCGGTTCAAGTCAGTTGTTTGTTCAGGAACAGTTTTGATCTATCTGATTGCGAAATGAATCCTTCGGACAGGTTTTGTGAACCGATTCAACGGGTTCGTTTAAATGATTCGATTCAACAGAACGGACGTCGCTGATGTAAATGTCAATACTCCACCACTGCTGTACACATAGCAACACATGGGCAGTAGGAAAGTTTGAGAGTGATATTTTGAATGTGATATTTACCCAGAAACATAATACCCTGTATATTTTGACATTTCAGTTAGCAGTAATACGTCGCTTATTTATAACCAGACATAATTAGACAGTGACATCCTGCTTCATTAAATGAATCTGATCACCTCATCTCTGCTGCTTCTTCGATCAGTTTCACGCAATATACATCGGAGGAATATACACCCACTTATCTTACGTCTTTACACGGAGGTACGGTTGACTTTATACTCATTCTACGCTCTATAATGTTCTCTCTGTGTTCCATGTTGTTGCGTGTATTTTAAATACACTGCAATGAATGACATGTTGTGCAAAAACAGACAAACAAAAAGCCAAACTAATATACATGGGCTTAGATGTGTTTGTTTAAAGAGCTTTATAAATTTGTGTGGCATATTGAGCTAAAAATAAGTAAAGCATCTTGTTTACATTTTCAATTCTGTCTCAAACCGATTTAATCGAGTGGTGAGTCATTATATTATTACTATTATTATAAAAAATGTTCTAATCTTTCTCTCTCTCTCTTTTTTTTTGATTGGTTTGAAATTATGTTTGTAATGTTTAAAAAGTGAATAAATACATTATTTTAAAAAAGAAAAAAAAGACAACTTGCAGCAGACTCTGAACCTGGGTGAATGCGAATTGTAAATATATCATAACTGCATCATTATACGTTACAAATGTACTCAAAGATATTAAAAATTAATCAACATAAATATAAAAAATGATATATATGCCCCACACTGATTCCTTCCCCATACACTCTCCCCAGAACCATTGCACTATTTAAATTTTGCACATAATCATAACACTACACTGTACATACTCACTTGTAAATGTACATATACATTGCACATGCCACATTTGTAAATTTCTGATTATACATTTTTATACATATGTCAGTATGTCTGATATAGTACATAACAACCTGTAAATAATGTTCATATCTATTGCATGTTCATAATTACTATAGCAACTTGTACATTGTTCATCTACTTGCAATTTCTGATTATAGTTAATACAAACTATATATAATGTTCATATTACTGTACATCCATCTGTAAATACTATCCAGTTTCTTCTTGTACATATCTTCTATAAGCGCACTTCTAACTTATATCTATATCCTGCACTTGCTGCTCATTGCACTGCTGGTTAGACCTAAACTGCATTTTGTTGCCTTGTACTTGTACATGAGTAATGACAATAAAGTTGAATCTAATCTAATTTAATCTAATATGTATCACTCTTTACAAAGGATTTAATTATATTGAATTAATACTACTTATGGAATTTTGATGAATCTCACTGATTTTGATGAATCTCACTGTCTCAGACTACAGCAGAGCAGTCTAAAGCCCAACTACAGCAACTTCGAGATCAAGAACAGCATTTTAAAAGAAGATTGCATTCAATTCATAGGAAGTTTGCAGATGTACCAGAAAATTCAGAGGTGAGCAACTGTAGTGGTGCAATGTAATTCATAATTGAGAGAAATTATAAATCAGACTTCATTCTCTCTATATCGTCTCAAGTTCCAGGGACAGCATCATGTATACTTTGAAGATGGCAAAGGGATTTACAGATCAACTCTGGCACAGGGTAAGAGATATAAACAAGCAGCCATTTCAACAAACACATTTTATTTAGTCACAACTAGAAACAAGCAATGTTTATGTACAGATGAGCAGGAGATGTTGGAGGTGTTCAATACAGATTGGGCAGGAGGTGGATATGGAACCATCCAGAGGGTTAGACTCTCCCCATCAGAGACCATGCTGGCAGTCACTGTAAAGAAAGACCACCATGAGGAGACCAGATGCGTGTTGGTTCATTTAGGTGGTCTTAACCTTCGTCATAAGGCCCTGTTGGTTTTAGACAGTGTGCTCAGCTTTGGTAAGATCTATTATAATTCAAACTTTCTTTACAAGGAAACTTTCTTTTCATCCTTGATGTCCTCTCTCTGTGCAGAATGGGTTACAGATGACGTCCTATTCTACAGCACACAGGAAACTCTTCAGTGCCTGCGTGTTTTCCGTCTTCATCTCAGTGATTCTGGTGTCCAAAATACCCTTGTTTATGAGGAAAAGGATCCGGAGTAAGTGTCTAATTGTTGGTGAAGAGTGCTTTTGGCAAGCATTCATGTGTTCTGCTCGTTCCTCAGGTTCTTTGTGGAGGTCAGTCGTTCCAGAGACCAGAGACTGGTGACCATTAACTGCAGCAGTAAGACCAGCTCTGAGGTGTGGTTTGTGGACAGCAAGACTCCGCTCTCATTCCCCACACTCATCCAGTACCGTCAGCCTGGACTGCTTTACCATGTGGAGCACACTGACAACTACCTGTTTATCCTGGCTAACGTTGGAGCAAACCAGGAGTATCAGGTAAGAGTATCTGTATTGTTCAGAACTAAATTATAACTGTTTATGCATGTCATTTTTTTCTATCTTTGCAGCTGCTTAGGGCACCTTTAGCTTCTCCATCCATGCAACACTGGGTGCCATCCTTCAGTGCTGTTCCAGGAACAGTCATTAAAGATATGGAGCTGCTTCAGGACCACTGTGTGTTCACAGTGAAAGATTCACAGTGTCGACTTCAGATCCAGACTCTTTCCACACAAGATCCCTGTCAGTTAAACCCTCACAAGGTGTGAACATGAATCACAAATTCACATAGACAACAGCCTAGAGCAGGGCTGTACAAACCCGGTCCTGGAGGGCCGGTGTCCTGCAGAGTTTAGTTCCAACTTGCCTCAACACACCTGCATGAAGGTTTCTAACATGCCTAGTAAGAGCTTGATTAGCTGCTTCAGGTGTGTTAAATTAAGGTTGGAGCTAATCTAGCTGGACACCGGCCCTCCAGGACCGAGTTTGGACAAGCCTGGCCTAGAGGGTAGCTGCGTCCGAAATTGCTTACTTCCCTAATATATAGCAGGCGAAAACAGCATGTGAGGCGAGTAGTATGTCCGAATTCATAGCAATCGAAGTTCAGTAGGCAAGAAGTACCCAGATGACCTACTGCTTCCGGCCGAATTCTACAGTAGGCATACAATGGAGACTTTCCTATCCCATGAGGCTCTGGGAGAGGAGGCGTCATATTCGAAAAATGGCAGAAAGTGGACACACGGCTCATTTTAAGTCTAAGCACCTCAGGAAAAAAACGTTGTTTGTTGTGATTAAATTACACTTGTTTAACACAATCTAAATAAACGGATGACTTATTGAAAGTTTAAATTGTCGCGCTGTT
>JAUMHR010000016.1:1119002-1138302 GCA_032361145.1 Enteromius fasciolatus | reverse complement strand
TATGGGGGAAAATCCTGGAATGTTCTCGTCAAAAACATTAATTTCTTTTCGACTGAAGAAAGAAAGACATGGACATCATGGAGGTGAGTAAATTATCAGCAAAAGTTTTTTTAAAAGTGAACTTCTCCTTTAATAACTTTGATGCGTCCACAACATACTGGCTATGAGAAACTTTGCAAGTATATGACATCTTATTCTACTAACGCTTATCCTACACTAACAGTCTACTCTGAGAGTTAGTAGACATGTAGTTGCAAATGAATGAGAATTAATTAATTAATGACGTTAATTCTCAAATTTGAAACATTCGCAGCACGAAGAATGTGACACAAAAATTCATTTGTCAACCTGTGTTTATTCTTCTTTGGTATTTCAGGTCTCGCAAGGACTCCGAGGTAGCGCTGGATGCTCAGAAGTATGCGGCCTTGGTCAGAGTGTTATCCAAGCACGGCAAGCTGGAAGGTTAGTGGTCGTGTCTCTGCCCGTGTGAGAGCATCAGACACTGTTGAAATAATTACAGACGTCCTTTTATTTTCACCATCCGGGATTAATGAAGTCATTTAGCTTAGTTTGTCACAAATAATGCGAGCCGTCACATTAGGTGTGCCTTGCCTCACTTTTTAAACCACTTAGGACGTCAAGGTACCAATGAGCATTCTGTATTACTTATCACAGCGCTATCAAAAGCTTGCCACTTGCTTAATTAGTTTCTTTAAAGGCGACGTTCGGCACGAACGGCCGCGAGGGCCCGTCTACTTGCGAGAGTGAGGACCGAGACACCTGTCCATCCGCATAGGGACATTAATCAGCCATTATCTGAATTCCACGGTGGATTTCTCCATGCTCATGTAAGGCGCAATTACAATAAAAGTGTTTCCTCTTTGCTTTGTGCACACAGTGATGGTGAAAATACACGCTCCGTCTCTCTTTTCACGATGCGTGTCACTCTTTGGCTGCCCCCTCCCTTGCGCTCGGACTCATCCTGTCACCAAACGAGGGAAAATTACAGGACCGGCTGCACTTTAACAGAATTACCGAAATCCGTCCTGATACTAATGGCATATCATGTCGGGGAAAGTGCTTGAGTATTTCACACACACACGCACATTTGCATGTGAATTCAGGCGAAAGTGTGTGATGAGGGAAGTGTGTGTGTATGTATATGTGTGTCCATCAGAATGAGCCGGTGGCCATTAGCCCACCGGTGTGCGCTTGGAGCTTGTCATTCACATTAACACACCTCAGCGCCCCAGCATGCCCGCATCACCGCCACAACACGATCCGCTTGAAGATCATGACTCGTGGCACCTTAGCGCACCGGCTGCCCTGGCTTTTAATGGCCTTGTTTTTGTTTGAAACCCTTCCTCGCCCCTTGTTCCTTTTTTTTTTTTTCTTCATGTTTCCTTGCATTTGTTACGGAGTTCGTAAAACGCCGTTGCCGGTTCACAGGCTGGCAGAAGGCCGTGGAATGAGCTGGAGGACTAATGGGCTGTGTGATATTTGTTTACCTCAGTGTGTGTGGTATCAGACAGTGGGCCGGGATTCTTCGATGCTAGCCGTCCATTCAGGCCCATTTACCACCAGCAACTGATTGGGTGTGATTAGTGGTTCTGTCAGAAGAGAAGAATTTGAGCTGTCTGCCGTCACAGAGCTTTCTCATACGGCTGAAGTTCAGCTCTGTTGGCGTTTGTGGTCCAGCGATGTGTGAACCGTGCTCCGTATGACCAGAAAGTGGTCTGAGGGGCTTCATTTGGGACTCAGAAGTTTGTCTTGCTCTCTCATCCGTAACCTCAGGACTTGCTCATAAGGAAGTCCTAGTATTGTGTAGAAGTTCACACACCTTGTGGCCTAGTGCTTTTGCACTGGCACTTTGAGCCAACAGTTAAATTTGTTTGCATGCTTCCATTCTGGAAGTGGACAATTACTCTTTTGGAGTGGATTTTGCTTGAGAATGATATGTAATAGTTTCTTCGGGAATTTGTGTCCTATAGTGTCCTTTGTAATAAAGTTGCAATAAGCCTTACTCATAACTATCTATATATACATATATATTAATAATGTCTGTGTTTATCGTAGTTCTGTCTAGGATTTGTATTTTTTTATGTAAATGTTGATTTGTCTATAGAGAAAATGAATAGATCCAAGCAAGTATGTTTTTTTTTAAATGTACATTAAAGCAAATGTGTCTTTTTCTGAGCTTTATAACACAGCCTCCTTTGTATATGGCTGAAATGTTGTACTGCATCAGTGTGCGCTGTACAGCACTGCTTGCAAAGCCCTGGGCTGTAAGAAAAGTACATGGTTGAGTGCCTAGAGCGACGGCCCAAGAATCAAGAGGTTGTTAGTTCTAATCCCCTCGTGGGTATCGCTGTCACGACGCCCTCCGGCGATCCACTTAACCTCCATTGCTTCAATTCATATCCAGCTGTTAACACATAACATGTGGCACTTTTTAGACAAGAGCGCTTCTTAAATGACAAGCCTCTATTTAAATGGGCTGACTGCTGGGATCTTGATAAAACAATCCTCAAAAATTAAAAAAAGCAGTAAAGGATGAGATCTGTGCCCGAATAACAGCGTGACTGAGTAGATAAGTGAACAGAGCTTTATCATACAAAAGCAGCCTCTTAAAAACTCAGCATGACCCTGCTGAACCTCCTGTTCCCCGCTTCACTGTTCCTTTTGGCTCATCACTTCTCCTGACAGTATGAAGCGCTGCGCTGGATTTGCATAACAACAGGACAAAAATTGCAGGGTGATGAAGTGACAGATTGGAATTTGCGGGCTAAAACAAGCTGGCTGTCTCTGTTTGAGTGTATGTGCGAGCGTGTGTGGAGACTGAAGTGAACTGTGGTGCTGTAGGTCGGCCTGCATTGTATATTTCCATATGCATGCCGTTATTCTCCATACTTGAGGTCGTAGATATTGTCAAAACACTGTAGGAATACTCGTTGGGTAAAGGTGAGGGATTTTTGTCTACTTAAATTCACTGTTTAAGATGCAACTTTCTAAATTAAGTTATGCTTGTAATGCAAAGCTGAAGTTCCAGTCTTCAGTGCCACAGGATCCTTCAGAAATCTTTCTGATATGATGATTTGGTTCTTAAGAAACGTTTCTTATTAGCAGTGTTGAAAACCGTTGTGCTGCTTAATGGTCAGATGGGGTGATTATGTATTTTGATTATTAAATATTATTTTTAGTGGGATAAAAAGTATATATTTCGCCTTCAAAGTGATTTGTGTGTTTTTAATCATAATTTTTTATTTAAAATATATTATGCATATTAAATCTTTTATATATATATATATATATATATATATATATATGCTGCATATTAATTGTAATAATATTTTATTTGATTTAATTTTTATTATCTGCTTTTCACTTCAGTGATATTCTAGTGGCATTTGTTTTCCCATATTTTCTTGGGAAAGTTCTAAACCGTTGACATTTTTTATAAAAGCAAAATCTTAATATTAAAATTATTTAATATTTTATACTGGTGTTATTCATAATTTCCAGGGAAAGTGTAAATACCGCTGTGTTATCAAAACTTTGCTTTTTAAGCTTGCTGACACAGCAACAGTTGCTCAATCAGTAAAGTTTTATGTGGGACTGTTTATCAACCAATGGCAACTGTTCAAGAAATTGTCGATTTTGCAATGCACAATTGGCATGAAAACTAGCACTTTATCTACTTTATCTATGTGCTATGAAGAAACGGAGATGAGTAGCAGTGCTGCTGTGAGTCATGGGAATTTGGGAGTTTGCCTGACTGCCTGTGGCCAGCGCTGACTCCCACATGCACACAGCTGTGAAGATGGTATCCTCATTCCCTCTCTGTGTCGCTCTCTCTCGGTTCTAGATGATTAGTATCGCCAGTGCAAACAGGCCCTATCGGTATCAGCCCATTAGCTAGCCTCTAAACAGCGCGTAAACACATCTTAATTATCTGGCTTGGTGACAGAGCAGCTGTGGAGGTGGACCCTCTCCCCTCTGCCAGATGGGAGCATCGCCCAGTAAAAAGCCTCCATTACGGTAGCAAAGCTGCGGCGTATCCACGACCAGAGCCCGCCGAGTTCACGCCGGGCACTCGCCGCACACCTATAATTTCCCGGCATGCTTTCGCAGGGAACCGTGAAAAAAAAAAAAAAAAGCCTACTATTGTGGGGGCCTCTGTAATTGTAGTCTCGTTTAGAAATGCAAGTAGTAATTAGCGGCGAATTGGCATTATACGGCAGCATTTGCATCCCTGCTGGGTGTAAAATGTTGTTTTAATAGCGGTTTGTTTTCCCCACATGAAATTATCTAAGGGGGCTTTTATCACCTCTTCCCCTCTCTTGCTCTCTCTCTCGCACTCTCTCGTCTGGCGCCGGCCCATCGGGGGATGGCTAAGCGCACAGATATACAAATAATCTCCACAAGTCTGTAAAACAGTCAACAACACGATTAAACCTTTGTATGCACTTGTGATTTATGAAACTGCACGTTGAGTACCAAGTAACCAACATATACATTTTTTGCAATCCTTGTCTTTATTATTATCTTCTCGAATTGTTAACCCACTACAAAAAGTAGAAAAAACAACAACAAAAAACTACTTCAAGACTCTCAATTCAAAGTAGCGAGTCATTTTTGGATAACCGTTTAAAATGTGTGACGACTGCTTGGCCATCGCTGATAAAATATCTATCTTTATTGTTGTTTCTCAATCTCCGGTAATATCTTACAGAGGCGATAGACATTCTGAAGGAGATGAAGGAGAAGGATGTGCAGTTAAGGGACAGCGCAATCGCTTTGCTCAGCCTCACGATGAACACAGCTGCGATGAAAGGAGATGCCAACACTATTCGATGCCTGCAGGAGACAATCTTCTCTTTGGGCCTGGCTAAACCATCCAGTGTCCTCTGCTCACCCCTCATCACTTGCCATCTGGAGAGGTGAGTTGGTAAAACTTTGTAAACTTCCCAGACTTTGTGCTGTTCGTGTCTGTGTGTAGCACCTACAGCTCTGCACATGCCTATGAAGGATCCCAGCATTAGAACTGAATGCCTGACGTTGTATTTTTAACAGTGTTGGGTGTTTAAAGATTTATTTTGGCACGTTTAGCCTTGTCACTTCAGACGTTAGTTCTATTTGAACGTGTGTGCCCTGCGAAGTGGACATCACCGGGTATTCTGCCATGGTTCCAGTTCGAAGCAAACTTATACATTCCATTCAAAGTGCATTTAAGTGTGCAAGACGTAATTTAAATTGTATTAATTTATTAACATCCATGAATGTTCAGAAGTGAAGTAAACTTTAACAGAACAGAACACTGAACAGGTACCATGTCGATTGGAACACAGTTCATGCACAGAGCTCTCTTCTAACAAGCTGATTATCAGAATTGGGTGCGTTAACAAAGAGAGACAAAATATGCAAAGCAATGGGGCGCAAAGATTGGGATTGAGAACCACTCGTTTATTGGAAGTGAAGTGGGAAAGAGAATGGAGGGGTGGGAATGATAAAGCTCCATGAGCCACGACTCAAACTCGGGGTGCTATATATACTGCCACAAGGCTATCAGGGCCAACAGCACTACATTTACACTTTACATGTACTTGTTATAGTGATAAAAGTTTATTGGGAGAATAGAGAGATGGCAGGAAAGCATTGGGTGGAGAGAGAGTGGGGCAGGATCAGTGAAGACCTCAAGACGGGAATCGAACCCGGGTCACTAACCACTAAGCTGTTTTAAATAGAAATTTAGTTAATGAATGTTTTAAATGCTGAAGGTCCAAAATGTAAATGTAAAAGGCATTTTTGAATCTATTGGAAAGAGTTTGTGTAGCACATTCAAGTGCAGATTGTTTTGTAAACCTGTCTTAACAAAGAGTCTGTTATCGGAAAAAAGGTGCATCACTACTATTTTTACCCTGTAAATAAGTGTTGCAATTCATTTCCCATGCAAAGAGGTAATTTAAACGAAAGCCATCAGGAAAAAATGCCAGACAGAGGGTGGAAAGTGATTGTGTACAGTATAAATGCCAAGTTCTGTCATGGTACTCTAGATGGTGCGGGCTGAAGGGTCTTTAATGCAAACTGATGATATTTACAGCGTCAAACTACTTGGCTCAAGCCG
Source organism: Enteromius fasciolatus (assembly GCA_032361145.1). NCBI lineage: Eukaryota > Metazoa > Chordata > Actinopteri > Cypriniformes > Cyprinidae > Enteromius > Enteromius fasciolatus. The sequence continues at coordinate 1,132,178 of JAUMHR010000016.1, read as the reverse complement.
ACTGGTTCATGTTGCATATGCAGCCAATGAGCTTTACTGCTCTACATTTAAATGGCTGGTTAACATTCACTAGAGCTTTTCACAGTGTGTCAGAGTAACCCTCCACCTCCCCAGCTCCACCTGTATAGATCTGCTATAGGTTATTTTGCAATACCCACAGCACCGTATCAGTGTATGTATTGGCAGCAGCAATTTAGAAACCTTGACTAGCATTATGGAGGTATCTTAGCCAAAAAATACAAAATTATGGTTGACCCCAACAAGTAGTGAGTTTGGAAGCAACATGAATGTAATCTGAAAACAAACATTAATAATAATGTCGGATTGTAAAGGGCAGAGCTCCACTCCTCCCCTAAGCTTGTCGTTCCACTGTTCATTTCATATAATCTGTCATTACCTTATAGCAAAATGCAGCATGGTGGGAAAAGGAATTAACTTCCACAAGTTTGGCCCCTCTTTCCCACCCCCCCATCCATTCAGGTCTATTTGTAAGAGCGGCTTTTAAGCAGATCAACTAATTTGCATGTTAATTATGCACCCTGTGCTAATTACTGGATTTGCCTGGGCCATGCGGTGCACTGCGTAAGTGCCTTTCCCCCTCCCCGCTGTGGGATATTGAGGTTGGCAATACACCTTCACTGATAGCGCTAGAGTCAACACACACATACACACACAGGCTTCCTGGGTGCCCCACCGAGACTGTTTGTTTTTCTGTCACTCGAGTGCCACAACCATGCTGGCACGTGCCCGCTTTAATTGCTGCCTTGTGTGCGATAAGGTTTCCAATTTAGCTCAGGTTCATTAAGGAGCAGATACGGAGAGATCAGAGCGACTCTCAGCAGAAACTCTGATAAACTGTGAACGTTCACATCTCACACACACACACACACACACAGTGACTGGCAGCCACACATTCCAGTGGAGGAGAGCCGTCTCAGCTCACAGCAGCCAGGTCTGTTTGGATACAGCCTCCGCTAGGAACTCTGTAGTACCTGTCTGATTTGTCTATGATATACTGTAGTCATATTTACTATAAATAAAAGATACCTTTTTAAGAGTATCTTGAGAACCTTTATATACTGACCAAAACATTAGTCAAAGACAGAAAGGAGAAAGGATGATGACTGAGTTGAAGGGTCAAGGCCCGAATAAATTTTTTTTTTCTTTTTTTAAATTTTTTAATTGCAGATTTTTAGGGAAAAGTAAAAATAAAATAAATAAATAAATCTTAGGGAAATTGATTCAATTCTTTTTATGCTTGTGAAGCGGGATGTGGTTGAATTCTACAGAATGGATGCAAACATGGTGTAACAAGCTAAAAGCAAAATTAGTGAAAGTGAAAATAGAAAAAAATATACAGTTATTAATTAATTAACATAAAAAATATATAGTTTTCTTTTTTTTAAATTGGCTTTTATTATTATTTTCAGTTTTCATTTTAGTGTTAGTAATTTTGTGATTTTTATTTATTTTTTGGTTTGTTTAAAAATGTCTATTCAGGTTTAATACATTTATTTTAGGTTTAATTTTAGTTTACCAATACATATTTAGGCAAACATTTTATTTGTTTTTTTTTTTATTTCCTTTCTAAAATTTACTTTTAAATATAACATGGATTATATTCATTATATTTAGTTTAACTCTTGTCAGATAAACATTAGATATGCAGTAATACAGTAATTGTTTTTAAGACAATTATTACATTTAGGTAACTTTTTTTTTGTCAATAATTTTGCATTTAGAAAAGATATTGTTGAATATTACTACAAAATTTCTTTGGTTTACCCAAAGCAGTATGAAGTTGAATCAAAACTGGATGCACATTTGTTATACACACAGCATTGATACACCAATAAATCAACCAAATAACATGGACTTCGGCCTAAAATGTGTATGGCACACCTGCTATAGACAGCTCTTTTATCTTCTCCAGCGTTCTGTCCTCATCCATCTCTCTCTCTCTACACTCGTCTCCGTCTCCTCTTTGGTCTGAGCTGTGCTAAAGAGGACAAAGCGGTGTGTGTCAGTGTCTCGTCAGCGTGTCAACTGTAATGACTTAATGAACACTTCTCTATGGGATTAACTCTGACAGCCGTCAGGCCGTCTCCACGACAACAGCATCCGCCGCTCCCGATCCGTATCCTCGGTCTCTAATGAGCCTAACAAAGGGAATTGCCAGAACTTTTTTGTGGAAGGGCTTTTTTGAGAGACAGGAACTCTAAAAGAGGGAGGGGATGTCGGGGTCTGTCAGATGTTTGTTTTAAACTGCATCACGTGTGTGTATATAGTGAGGAACAACAGTTTCTGGAAATTTTAAATAGTGACTGTTTGCAAAAATCATTGCCGTTCTGTAGTTTTTTGTGTTTGATAGATGTATTGATTCTTAGTCAAACCATTGAGCAATAACCATCTCTTAACTACCAACGTACTCACACACTCTTCAATGAAAATGAAAAAAGAAATAAAAAACACAGTCGTTCTTTTTAAAAGTGGAAAGGGTGATAACATGGGTGCCAATCTTTGTAACAAAAGAAATGGGAGTCAGGGATGTAGGGAGAGTCACAAGAAGAGGGGTGGATGAAATTAGCTTTCTTGTCTAATCCTTCAGGTTCCTCGCGCAAAGCACTCGCATTCGCCTTTTTTTTTTTTTTTTATTCTCCTTCAACTTAATTGGCTGGAAAGTGCTTGACATGCAAAGTTAGTGACATTAAGAGGAACATGTTGCAGTAAGCCTGAGCGCCACTGACAGCTAAATTGTATCCGGGGAAATTATGAAGCCTTCAACATGGTTAATTCTTTTTTGGGGGGCTTAGTTAGGCGAGGGTGGAGAAGGGGGGTTGGGTTTTGAAGGAGGGGGTGGGGTAATTGCCGTTGTGGATCGACTCATCTCATATTGATGGGAATTGTGAAGAAGTCTTCTGGTTTTATGCTGCTTGTGCTTTGGGGGGCTGGGAAGCGTATATCTGTGTCACATCGTGTTCATGTGGCGTTCTGGATGCATGAAGTTCAAGGAATTTCTGCTTCCATCAGACCTTGTCAGTAAACACGACGCTTTAAAAGTTCTGTTGAGTTTTTGGTTTTTCAACGCTGACTACTTTTGTTAGAATCTGAGAATATTCCATTGTCGTGTGAAGATTAGGGCAAATATTTCCTGACCTTGTTACAGTCTAAAAGTTTGGAGTTGTCAAAAAAAAGGACTTTTTTTTTAGCTAGGATGCATTAAATAGATCAAATGTTGAAGTAAAAACTTTTGCATTGTTACAAATACCTTTTGAATCTTGGTTTACAGTGAAACATTTAACGGTTTTCAACCTTGATAACAATAAAAAAAAAAAAAAATTCTGAAGGATCATCATAATGTTTATAAAGTGCATATCAAGTTTTCTCTGGAGTAGCAAGCATTTATAGTAAAATCCTAGAAATGTTTTTTTTTTTTTTTTAATAAACTCAAATAAATAAATAAAACTTTGATTTCATGAATTACTTTTAAATTAGGTGTTGGTTAAACTTTTTCTATTGTCTACTGTATTTTTATAATAACTGCAAAATTGCATACTGTATGATCGACTGTTTTTTTTATTTGTTTTTTATTTTATGTATTTTTAGTATTCGATAAATGTAGTAAATAAGATAATGTGCAGTTAGCTAATAATAAGTATTGAAAAAGACACCAGCTTTGCATCCGTATTATTTTTGCCATAAGGACAAACATTATTCCCAAATATTCAGTGTCAGCAAAAACTGAACACTTCTGCATCATGATTGTTTTTATATTTTGTAACAAAATACAAAACGGGTCATTTATTTTTAAACCACAATCACACTTTAGTAGCAAAACATTTCACAGTTTTTAGAGATATTGTCAGTTTTGATTAAAAACAGTTTAGATTTGTTTAAATTTGTTTACAGATGTACATTAAGTGTTATTTTTTGGAGATTGTCTTTATTGAATAAGAAATGCCGTAACTAACAGGCCTGTGGTTCACAATCGGTAGTTTGTGACAAAAATGGCAAAACAAATTTAAAAATTATAGATTAGACTGTTTTGTTTCTCTATCATTCTCGCTCCCTTTGCTTTTTTTAATTTTTTTTATATGGGCCTTAATCAAATGAGACGCTGTCCAAATTTTCTCTCACTCTCGCTCAAGTGCATTGCGCAATCATCCAGTGTGTGTTCGAATTGGCTCTTGACTCCCGCTTGATGAATAATATTGTCGCTCTTCATTCCAATTAAGTGCGATTGCCTAAGAGCTGGCGTCACGTTCCGGCTCAATCACTGCCCTGTTTTTTGTCCATCTCCCACACGCCCCACCCCCCTCCTCTCCTCCCATTCAACCCACCTTCCAAGGTCACCTCTCTCTAAAGCACATATCCCTTCTCTGACTGTATAATCTCCGGGGTTGAAAACACTACTGAAATTACACCTGTTAAAACCCCACCGGTTCACTTTCCCTCCACACCCGCCCCTCCTGCTGGTGCCCTATCTGCTTTGACCTCTGTGTGATTGGCGTGGTAATTACCCAATCACTCTATGGCTGCCACTGCAGTCACAATAGAGTGATTGGAGTGGTGTTTTTCTCGTCTATTCCTTTGCTTTATTCCTCTGTCAGGCCTCTGTCAGCCCCTGCACTGAGCTCTTTGTTAGAAAGGGGTAGAGAGAGGGAGGAAGACAGGGAAGAAGATGTGAGAGAGGGGAGAGAGCAGATCTAATTTTGTTGCCATATTCTGCCAAGCGGCCCGGTTGGGGGTGAGGGCACCGGGGGCTGTAGAGGAAGGCGAGAGCCACAGGAAGTTGCAAGAAGCTAAAGACATTTGTTGGATATGCCCATGAAATATTTATTTAGGGAATCTGTATATATACTATTTTATTTTGTTTATGTATTTATTTTGTATTATGTATGGTGGTTTTATATTAAAAGTAGTTTTATCATTTAAAAAAAGTACTTACAACTTGACATTCAGAACTAAAAAGTAGTTTGTGAACGGGACATTTAACTCTACATGTATTTTTACATTTTTCATTTTTTGTTCGTTTTTAAAAGTTCTTTTTATTCTGTGATTATTTTATCCTTTTGGTTAAACCAGTGACGTTTATTTTTTTAGTATTTGTGCTTTTAAAATCGTATTGATCATTTTAAAATATACTTTCTAATATCTAGGTTTCAGATTATTCACTTTCTTAAATGTTTATTGTGTGGAAAAAATAACTAAAACTTAAGTGAAACATTACATATATTTCTTTGTTCTTTTTTAAAATTGAATATTCATCCAAATGTTCATATATGTATTTTAAAATATCCATGGTTCTTTTCAAAGTTACTTTCTAGTTTGGTGTTTTAAAAAGTATTAAGTATTTTAAAAAAAATTTCAGCCTGTTTTGTACACAGTACTGTGATAATACCCCTATAATAACTTACAGCAATAATTACATGATGAAGATCCAATAGTGGCACAGTGTGTAGTGTTGTTTTGGTGTAATATGTCATGTTTTTATTCTACAGTGGGAACTATGAGGGTGCATTCGATGCCACTGTGGAGGTCCATAAACAATACAACCAGATGCCCAAAATCCATGACCTCATCTGTGGCCTGGTGGAAAAAGGAGATGCCGAGCTATTACAGAAAGGTGAGTAGCACCCACACACACAGCACATTAATTACATTTCTGTGTGTCACTTGTTAGTCACAAGTAGTTTGTCTGTGTGTGTGTTCTGATCTGCTGTCTGTTGAGATGGTCATATGTAGAAAGTGTGTGTTCTGTGTTTTCAAGAGTGCCACCCACTAAAGGGCAGGTTGGACTACCTAGATGATGGTGGTTTCAATGGTCTCTGTCTTTGTCAGGGTTAGTGGAGGGGTTAAGTGCGCTGTGTGTTGGGGGTGAGTGGATTTGAAGTGTTAAGGCAGTGAGACCTCTACGATGGAGGGCCACTTTACGACCCCGATGACCCAGCACTCTGCATGTGCCACAGCAAACTCATTGATAGACATAAACGTACATATACCTGCAGGAGTTCAACCTCTTTGTGTTGCTGTGGCTTCTCTGGACTGTTCTGAAGTGGCAAGCAAAGAGTCCAGATCTGTTTGCCACTGAGTCACAATGGAGGCGATTTTCAAAAGGCAACTGTTAAATCTGATGGCATTTGAGCAATACGGTCAAATATAAATATTATTGGTGGCTATATGAACTAGAGATAAAATCTAAAAATGTTTTCAAAAATATCGCCAGACATTCATTCATATAGCTTACATTTGTTGTATACATTAGTGATTAAAGGGGTCATATGATGTTGCTAAAAAGATCATTATTTTGTGTTTTTGGTTTAATGCAATTTTTTTTTATGTGGTTTAAGGTTAAAAAAAGATTATTTTTCACATACTATACATCAGGGTTTCTCAGGAGTTTAGCTCTAACCCTAATCTAACACACCTGAGCATGCTAATCAGTGTCTTTAAGGATCATAAGAAAATCACATGTAGGTGTGTATTTAAGGGTCAGGGCTAAACTTTGCAGTGCAATTGGACCTCCAGGGTAAGATTTGAGAAAACCTGCTTTACATTATTGTTGCTCCTATAAGCTCCCCCTTCCTGAAACTTGTTAATTTTTATAAAGCTATCCAGTGCGTTGTGATTGGCTGAATACTGCAAGCATCTGATGGAATATCCATATCCTGACGCTAAGACACAAAAACAACGAGGCTTTTGATGCATCCAGTCAGTGGGACATAATTACTGATTTGTTGTGTCCGAAATTGCTTACTTCACTAATATATAGTACGCGAAAAACAGCATGCGTGGCGAGTAGTATGTCCGAATTCATAGCATTCGAAATTCAGTAGGCGATAAGTACCCAGATGACCTACTGCTTCTGGCCGAATTCTATAGTAGGCATACCATGGACACTTTCCTATCCCATGAGGCTCTGGGAGAGGAGGTGTCATGTTCGAAAAATGGCGGAAAGTGACGTTTGTTGTGATTAAATTACACTTGTTTAACACAATCTAAATAAACGGATGACGGATGAAGTTTAAATTGTCGCGCTGTTGTGACGAATTCCATTCATACTACCCCCATTCATACTATATAGAACATACTTTTTAACGGTCAGGTAGTACGTTCGGTTTTAAATGTAGTACCTACTTAAGCAGTATGCGATTTCGGACTCAGCAATTATCATGACTTAGCATTGTCTTTTTACGAGTCACATTGCATCGAGCCACGTAAACATACAGTAACGCCATGATCAGAGAAACAACAAGCACTACACTTCACTGCTCAAAACTAACGTTCGAATAGTAAGTAGCAGGTTATTTTAATAAGAAAACATAACTTACTGAAAGGTTGTGAGTCATAAGCGCCAGACTGTCCTTGCAGAGTTAAAATTGCCCCACGTTATAATCTCTGTGAACAGGCAGCTCTGTCAAGTTTGGCTAGAATATATGGGTTGAATTGTGCTGGAACAGTGTTGTGTCCTTTTTTGGAAGCACAAACATAGTTTCACTTTCACAACAAAACGCAGTGTCTCCAGAACATGAAGAATAGTTAAAGAATATCTCTTTGGTTTTTAGACTTTAGGGATCTCGGTCTATGCACTAACAGCTTGTAACACTCCAAAGAGAAAGGAAAACTTAAAATCGCATCATGACCCCTTTAATAAAATCCTGGTCTTTTTTAAAGACAAGGTTGATAGAATAGAGACCATGTACACAAATGTTCCTATTTCTTCACCTTGCCGTCTCTCTCTCTCTTTCGTTTCACAGTCATGGAGTTTTTGAGTCAGGAGCGAGGCGAGATGTTGATGCTCTACGACCTTTACTTTGCGTTCCTGCAAACGGGCCGCTACAAGGAGGCACGCAAAATCATCGAGGTGGGACTGCTGTTATTGTGTTCAAACCACACAGCTATTTAACAGCTTTAATTACTGCCACACTGATATTTCCACTTTTAAATTAGATTGGCTCCAAAGCCACACTAATGCCATTCAAGCAAGACAATAGGTACAATGAATTTTCAAAAGATGAGAGAGCGTGTGCAAGTGTCAAGGAGAAAACGACGACTACAAAGACCACTCATTTTTTGAAACTAAGCTTACTGGGAAAATTGAAGTATTGTGATATTGTTTGTCACTGTATTGAATCAATGCACTCAGTCAATTGCTATTATTATTATTAAATGTCATTACAAGGCTTTGGCTTGATAAAGCCATTTTCATTTGTAATGAAAATGATGACAGAAGTTAACAACAAAGTAAGAACTTAGTGCTTGGTCTAGGGCTGTGCAAAATGGACAAAATAATCATATTGTGATTTTTTTTTAAATTTATTTATTTATTTTTTTACTAATATCACGATTTTATTTGCGATTTTGGCAACTGTTTTTGCTTTTTAAAACAAGCTTCATACATACATTCTAAATGTATTCAGAAGCAGTGCATAACAAAACTTTCGCAATGAATGAAATAACATTTACTGACAATGTGCGCATGCATCATATCTTTGCACATATGATAGGTAATTGCGTCGGTAATTTCTTTGTGTCATTTCTGAATAAAAAAATCTAAATAAATTAATAGATAAAATTGCAGCCTTATGCGATGCGTGCTTAAATTGCGATATTTTTTTTTGGCGATTGCGATTAATTGCACAGCCCTAGCTTGGTCTATATTAATTTAAGATTTTTTTTTATGAATTGATTTATTTAGTTTAGAACTTTGGATTTTTGGTGTCGCGTTTATTTTCCAACCGTTGGGAAACAAAGCACAGACGTGTGATTGCGGAAGAAAAACTGTCGTGTTTACATGAGTGACAAAGAGCATTTATAAAGATCAGCTAAACGCTGGATTCTCAAAAGTATGCGAGGTTCACGGCATAGACTCTTTAAGAGTTGTCCATGAGGTAGTTGTGTGTCCCCTCCTATCTATTATGGAAGATCAAGTAAAGTGCCTAACTGAGAAGGGGACATCAGCCACGTTTGCGGGCAAACATGAGACAACAGACGCTGACATCGCAGCTGGCCGATTCAGTATTGTGTTCGGTTCTCCAGAATTGCTTGTGGGTGTTAAAAAGTGGAGAGATACGCTTCAAACAGATGTTTACAGCGAGCGTTACCTCGGGATTGTTGCACGCTGTTCTGTTGTTGTGGGGACATTTCCACACCCTGAAACGTGACGCTGAACGAAACGAACTGTGATTGATTGTTTGACGTGTCGGTCAAACGGTCTAATGGGTGGGCCTTGACCAAAGATAGCAGCTATGCAGCTACGCGAGACTATTTAAGTGGTAACTTAGTATAGGGACCAATTCTCACTATTGAGTAGTTGCTTGCTAGCTGCCTGTTATCGAAGGGGTTATATGACGTTGCTAAAAATAATATTATATGTGTATTTGGTGCAATGCAATGTGTTTGCAGGTTAAGATTCAAAATTTGTAGTTTAAAAGTCATCATTAATCGTTTACTAGTGAGAATTGGACCAATGTGTAACCAATTTAAGTTTTGTTTTTAAATATGGAATTTATATATTTTTCATACACAGCCTGTATATATATTTTCAAGAAAAAATATTAATAGAGAGATAGGAATATCATCTTGGCTACAAGATTGGTAGTTACAGGTCTTTACAGAGTAGTTGAACGACGAAGTATTATTGATTCAAATATTGTCAGCTGTTTATAGGATTTATTAATTTAAATATATATATATATATATATATATTTTATATAAGTTATATAAGTTTTGCTGCCTTGTTATTTAGTTACCTTAGCCTTATTTAGTATCTTCATTTTTATTAGTTTTTTTTTTATAGTATATATTTGTATAATTGTAGTTTGTTTTTAAGTTAATTCCACATTGATTTCCAGATTTTACTGGAAATTAAATTATTTTGGAGGGAATACAGTACAGCATCTTCAATGCCCAAGTTGTTTTTGATTGTAAGTGTGTGTGTACATATATATAATAACTGGAATATTGTGTAATGTAAGACAGAAGCAATATAAATTACTTTGTAATTTTCAGCCACGTCTTTCTGAAGTAATTCTTGCAATCAAATCTGTTCTCAGACAGTCCTAGCGCCAGAGGGCCATCTTTATTGAATGAGAAGAGCATCTGCTTAAAGTAGAACCATCAGCGGAAACTTCTCATCCTGTCTCACTACTGTGAAGTTTTCAGAGACATTTCAGATGGATTTTCGATGCATGTGTAGACGTCTTTTATTGTCTGGAGAGACGGAGCATGCCGCTGTTCTCTCATCAGGCCCTTCAGCGAGCGCTCTGTCCGGGTAGTAACTGATTTTGAGACGCTTGACGTGTTTTGAGCGCTTCGTCCAGAATGGGTCTTTCGGGGATATCTTTAGGCTGTGTTCTGTCTTGTTCTTTCAGAAGACAGAATCTCACGAGTCTACACTTCCACTGCGAAACGGCTCTGACAAAGCCATTTAGATGTTCAATTAGCCAACTGCTCTAATACAACACCACTCAACTCCCTCAGTGCTGCCATGTGGGAGTACGGCGAAATGTCAGCGCCAGTCAAACCGCTTCTTGCCGGTTTATCATGCATAGTTTTTGTGTGAGGTTGTTTCACCTTCTGTCGCATTCTCTCTTTTTTTTTTTTTTTTTTTTGTTTCTTTGCATCTGTCCTGCACAAACTCTCATCTCTGCTAATTCTGTTGTATCGCTGTCAGTATGGATAAAAAAAATAAGCCCAAGCTTGGATATTACAGATCCATCGGTCAGGGGTTTTTAACCATGGAATCATCCAGCGTCCGCAGATCTAGAGCATGCCATTTGGCTCCTAGATCATAAAAATTCCTCTGGGACAGTACTTTAGCCGATAAGCTATCAATGGTCACCTCAGGATGCCGTGATCTCAAGCAGCTTTGACTTTCATTGATTTGAGAGGTTAATTTGGGATGCATGTTAAAATCCCTCTCAAAACATTTGTCTGATTTTTCTAAAACCTACCAATCCACAACTGCTCTTATACCATCTCAGAACATCAGTGTCATTTGAGTTTAAATGTATTCATGATGCATGATTAATACAGTGTAGTTCAGATCTCTGTTGTTTTAAACCAGTACGCACATTCAAAGAAAGGTTTCATTATGGGTAACACAATTATTTATTCATGTTGTTAACTTGACTGATTTATAGTGTTAATAAACCATAGAATCGTCCAGGTCACACATTAGCTGCTATACGGAAGTGCTATTTTAGTATTATTTGTGTACACGTACTATAGTGTTCATTAATATTTAGAATTAGCTGTATTTTCTGTTTTAATTTTAGTTTAATGCAATGTTTGTTTGTTTTTTTCGTTTTTGGGTTTAAGTTTGTTTTTTAATATTTTCTTTTTTAATTATAATTATTTTTTGTAGTTTTGGCATTTCAAGAAACATATTTCTTTAAGTTACTTAGGGCAACATTCTTCATTTTCATTACATTTTTTGTTTTATAGTTGTATTTTTTATTTGCTGCTTGATCTCAGTTATCAGAAGCAATAGTTAATTGTTTTAGTTTACAATAATAGTCGTATTTGGTAATTTTGACAAAATGTTTATTTTGGGGTGGAGTAACCCTTTAAATCTTGATTGGCTTGATTGGGAAGTGTATTTAATTAGAGTTGCTATTAGTCACTAAAAACAAAGCTCTGTCGTATCTTTTTTACACCTGCTAGTTACAATAGTTTTCTACCTCTGAATTCCCTGTACTATAAACTCTCTAAAAGTTGGTGTTTAATGGAGGCTCGTCGAGCATCCTTGTGCTTGACGGGTCAAAAGCCCCACTCGTTCTCTGGAGCGTTTTCCACACATCCTCTCTTCCATTCAGAGCTGGATAATTAAAAACACTGATATCTAAGTAGCATTAGCAGACACAGAGCTCTACTCCACTCTCTAATAGAAACTTTAAGTGCAGTGATGGAGTGCTGGTCAGGTGATTGTGCTGTCTGTAATTGTCAGATTATTAATAATGGTGGTAATTAAGTGAAATGCTGGTTAAGGTTTTGGTGTAATTAAAATGGTTGTCACATCGTGCGTGAGTGTTTCAGAGTGTGTGACCTGTGTTTGAGAGAATGATGATGGGTGTTTTTACTCAAAGGTCTGAATGAATAGGGAGTTTTTGTTTACTGTAACTTTATGAAGGCCATGAAATGGAGCACTTTAGTTTACTTTTCTTTTTATAAAAAGCAGAATTCTCTTCTTTTTTTATTTATTTATTTACTTTTTTCCGAAATTAACAAAATTAAGCTAGCAGGAAGTGTTAAATTTTGGCAGATGACTTGTTCATTTTTTTTTTTTGCTAGAAGTTTATAAAGGTGTATATCTAAAATTTTAATGAGTTTTGCAAACTACACAGAAAAAAAGTTGCTTGCTTTATTTTTGTAAGATTTTTAGCTTCAGATTTTTCATTTTTGTCTTTCTTCATAGAAACGTCGAACTTCAGGATAGAAAATTATCAATTGACAAAAATGACAGAAAATTAGTCATTCGTTTATATTTTATAGTGTTTTTAAGTATGAAATCCTAATAGAGAAAGAATTTATCCATTTATTGTTTACGTGGCGTGTAAAACAAAAAGAAAAACTGTTGTCTATTTGTCTTTACAGACTCTTAATCATCTGACCTAGATGTTCTTTTGGGTATTGGCTCTGGTGTGTGTGTGTGTGTGTTGCTCTCCTATATAGGAAGATTGGAGGAGTGGGGGTGCTCATCATCCTGGATTTACTTAAGGGAAGATTTGCCCGGCAGGGCTTTATGCATCAGACCCAGGGGCTGCTCCTACGTTTATAGCAACACAAAAAAAGACTAGGACTGTGTAGCGGTTCAATTTTGGTCTTATTTGCTAAGCAGATTAAGCTTGAGGAAGGCTGGAGCGATTTTGAACTTGCCCTGGAGGCTGATTTGCTGCAGAGTAATTCTGTTTGGATGAAGCTGGTGCAATACACTCCAAAGAAGAGAGACAATGTGAATTTAGAAATCTGTTGTGTGTGAGGAAATTCTCATTTACTGTAGGTGGGCCAGAGCATCATTGTAATCATGTTATACAAGTAGATCTACAGTATATACTGCTTCCATAATTGTTTTTTTGTATTTTTATATATATATATATGGTAACACTTTAGAATAGCGGATGGTTATAAGTCATTTATAAGAGATTAGTTAATGATGAAATGTTCATCTACAAA
>JAUMHR010000016.1:1090945-1111181 GCA_032361145.1 Enteromius fasciolatus | reverse complement strand
TTAAATAAACATTTAGACTGCAACAAAGAGAAGCTGTTTATGGATTTTTATCAAAAATGTCCTGCTAAACTGAACAAAAGTGTTTAGGGAAATGAACAGAACATTGCTGCCCTCCAGTGGCTGTCAGCTGAGGTCCAAGATCTCGGTTGGTGCACCAGTCCTTTTTTTCTGGTGTCTTTACTAGCACAGGTCGGACTCTCATCACTGACATGCTGTTTTAAAAAAATCTGAACGCTTTAAAAATAGAAAGTTCAAATAACCTGCATTAATCTGACCGTTTATTAACACCGGCAGCATTTATTATTCTAAAAGGTTATGTAGCATTGCTGCATGTTTTTTGTTACTCCTGTCTCAAAGGGAGGTGGACGGCTGTTTTCTCCTCTGTCAGGAAGCTCAGGAGACTGTCATTCTGAGAGGATTTGTGCAAGCTAAATGCAGACGGCACAGTAAAAGCTGATGAGATGCCATAGAGGGATGACATTATCTTTCAAGAGCTCTTAGCAAGCACACTAGCATCATTACATTTTAAAATGATATATAAGTGATGATATGAAAACAGACTGAAATATACTTCGAATGGAACTGGCGTGTTTGTCTTTGCAGAAACTTACACTGAAGTCTTACACAAGCATGTCCTTCGTTTTAACAAGCATAGTTGCTTATACTTTTCCCTGTCAAATAATTTAAGGCTACTCGTCCACCATGTTTATCACCATCAGAGGGGTAAAGTTATGGTGATGAATATAAAAACACATGAAAAGGTTATTAGATGAGGATTACTGGATTTGATCCATGTCATGACACTTTTATAGACCTCGCGTTAGCAGAGACCCTAACAAATCTTACATCTGTGTACGAGTCTTCATCCTCTCTTTTAACATTAAATTAAGCTTCTTTTTGTGATTGTGCGAGAGCTCTGATTAAATGGCAGTGTGGTAAACAGTAGAATTATTGGATTGTGAACAAGTCAAAATTAAATAAAATAGCTAAATTGCATGAGATAGTAATTCTGATTTAAAAAAAGTCAATTATGAATCAATATCATGACAAGATGTCTTAATGAGGACTTATTTTGTTGTTTTGTTGTAGTTTTTATCTCATAAATTTGAATGATGTCATGACTTTTTATCTTATGATTTTGACTTGTCATAATAATGTCATGATTATGACTTTGAAAGGTCATTATTGTGACTTTTGTCATTCTTGTTTTTGTCTATCGAAATCATGACTTGTCTCATAATTTAAAATTGTTGTCATGACTCTCATAATCATCACTCACAATAATTCTGATAGCTGATACTGAAACATCAATAGTCTAAAAAAACATTTCTTTCTTTTTTTTTCTTCTTCGTAATTTACCAGAAACAGTTTACCCCAAATAACAGACATCTGTTTTTCAAAGAGACATCTGTTGTGTAAGACTGGAATATTTCCAGAATAAATGTGACATTGACCCTGTGTTATTTAATTGATTGCTTTTTATTATTATTTCTCTTCTGGGTATAGTTTCTCACTTACTCTCCAAGACTCAAATGTATTTAACATCATTCTGCATTAAAAATATGACAGTAGGCATGAGGAATCAAACAAATACATTCTTTGCTTATTGATCTGAATGTAGCACCAGTGCAGTGTCTATTTGAATTAAAACAAAAAAACAAGCATTTATCTTTCGAAGTCTTTAACAAAGCTTTCAAAGCTTCTGCAGTAGTGCACTGTTCAATAATAATACTATACATACAAAAGAAATGAGAAAAGAACACATAAAAGAAATCTACATATTGTAGTAAATTTGTTTAAAGCTATCTACCAAACATGAGTTCTGATGGTTCACCAGAATAGTAAATATTTCAACTTTAAACTAGGTGTGGAAACGTAGTGTATTACTGCCATCCAGCGGCAGTAATGGGTAGTACATTCTTATATATACTCGACATAAATTTTTTGTTGTGAAGAGAGCCAAATTTGGTCTTGACAACTACAACTGGTTTATTAGCTCTGTGCTTTATATGTTGGTTTCTTGGCAAAAACAAGCTGCAGTGTGCCTGATTTGTCCTCTTCACCAATCCTGACTGGACTTCTGTTTAATGAATTTAAGTGACAGATAATAGAGCAGGATGAATACAAAAGCAACAGCAATAAGCACCAGGTAGCAGGAATACAGTGGATACTGGTTCAAGTCCATTAACTCCACAATCTAAAAAACAAAGTTTAAAAATTGAATGGCATCCATGAATAGAAACCATATAGATGTGCATTCTATATGTCAGCATTCCTCACCTTAATACCATCGAATTCTACAGTGAGGTTTCCAATAGTGATAGGGATCTTAGTCCCACGAAACTGAACCTGCAGCGTTCCCTCAAAACCCCAGCGCATGAAGGATATGTAAGAAAACCAAGACGCCACTGTTGGGGAATGAAATCAATGTTAATTTAAGAAACACTTGCAGATTTGAATCTAGTATTGCTGCTGAATGATGCTTTTACCCATCCACATGTTTTCCAGACTAATGACAAAGCCAGCCGTCAGGTAGAAGACAGTGAAGAGTGCGTTGCCCATGAAAGATGAAGTTTGCAATGTTGGCAGGGCTGCCGCCACAAACAGGGCCATGCAGCGACTACAATACACCATCAGCCACACCAACATGAAGTTGAGAAGGAACCGGTCAGGAGCGCTGTTGAGTCCAGCCAACCAGTAAATGGGCACACCGTATACCAGCGTAAAAGCACAGTGCTCTGGCAGCTCACCAAGGACCTGAAAGAGACGATGGAGCTTGAAGTATCTCATATCTCAAGAGCTGACCAAGTCCAACAGCCAAACAGGAGCTAATATTCAACTCGTAGCCTTTCCCTGTCATGTCATTCACCCCAGTCTGAACTTTTATGCAAATCTATTTCTAAGAAACGTTTATTTACTAATGAATAGAATAGCTAAAAGTCTACTAAATTAAACAGCCTTGGTATAGAGTTAATATAGAGTACTATAGACACAGTTTTTGAATGAATGAATTCAGGGAATGATTCAATGAATCATTATAGTGCCCCTATAGTTTTAAATCTGAAAGTGCACTGGGTATACAGTTATTGTCTCTTAAAAGAAGGAGTCGACTCTGGGTCTGAATCGAACTGATTGAAACGAGTCGTTTTTGATGACCTCAACATAAAACACTAGTGAATTATTGATTCTCAACAGCGCTGGCCACTAGGTGCTGCTTTTGGAGCGGTAAAAATAGCCGATTGCCAGGTAACGCTGTAAATAAAGCAGGTTTGGAAAATGAATCGTTGTGCGAATGGTTTGGGAGTCGTTGAGCTAGGTAAAAATAAATGCATATTATAAGACAATACATTTTTTTTCACCTTGCATGGATGTCAACCTGTTGTTGGGGACTCCCAAAATATGAACATTTTATTAGCCATTATAGAGGTACATTTGTTTAGCCATTTGTCTAATTTTAGTGTCACTTACATTAAAGTATTTATTAATATTTAAGATTAAATAGCTCACCCAAAAATGATAATTTGGTCATTTACTTACATTTACTCGTTACAAAGTTTCTTTCTGGTATTGAACATAAAAAAAGATATTTTAAAGAATGCTGGTAATCAAATAGTGGGTCCCCATTGACCCATTTCTTTCCCTACTCTGGAGGCCAACCACTCTTGGTTCTTCAAAATTCTTTAAAAAATATCTTGTTTTGTGTTCAACACAATAAACTTAGCTTAAAACGACATGAGGGTAAACGAAGATACAATTTTCATATTTTCATTTTTGGGTTGAACTATTCCTTTGACTTTTTTATTTTTATATTTGTCATTTTAACTCATATGTATATATATATTTATATAGTTTATTTGTAATTCATTTAATATTATTTCAGTTTAGTGTTTCAGCTCATTTCAGTTGTCCAGAAAACATTTCTAATTTTCATCTTTCTTTTCAAAATTCCAAAATCCTATAATTATAGTTTGCTTTAAATTTGTAATAGTTTTACACTTAGTTAACAATAACAATCTCTGACTTTAACAGTGCGTTTGAATAAAATGACTCATAAAGCATAATGATGTAACTACTACAGCACAAGCTAACAGTCTGTCTAGAGAACATGTTAACAAGGACAGGTGGTAATATCCCAGTGCTAAAATGCTAATAACATTACACATTATTCAGTAATGCATTTGACAAAACCCAAGTCAAAAAAATGAGAAATACTTCTACACCACTATCATTCCTCAAACTCTTACATAATGCAGTTTATTTACCTTGGCAAAAAAGTATGAGGTGACTGAGTACATGCCATCCTCCAGTTCATGATAAAGCATGGCTCTCTCTGAATGACCTGTAAAAAACAACGTATTATGCTACTGGACCAAAAGAAATAAATAAGCCTTCTAGAATTCACTTACACTTTGCAATGACGTCCAGCACCACAGCAAAGGGTGTCAGAGCTCCTATCATGTACAGCAAAGCCACCGTATCTTGGACAGAAAGTCCCGTATCCCCAGCCCCGAAATAAAGGAAACCGACGAGCAGTGACATCAACAAGGCTTCCAGACCATGAACCACCAACGTCACCAGATCTCGGAAGTCATTAAATACCTGCCGTCTAAATAAAAATAACAGGGGTGCAATCTAAACTAAACAGACTTCAGAAGACAAAAATTTGGTGTTTTCACTTTATTTACTTGATCAGGATTGTGAACTGTTTCAGTCTTCCTGGCAGGCAATCCTTTTGTTTGGAAACTGTGATCACTGATTCCTTCTTCGGGACGGGGGGAACACTGCTGTGGTACAAACTGTATCGTCAGCTCTTGTGCTTTTCATTTTCATTCATTCAGTATTAGAGCTTGGTTTAAGAAACAAATACCAATATAATTATTGAAATTTACCTTTGAGGGACATCCAATGCCGGAAAACTGCTATCTTCTGACTTCCACATAAAATCCTCAGTGTTCTTCACCTTCTCTACAAACTTGGCCGCTAACATCCTGGCTTTCTCCAAACATTGCGCTTCTTTTTCAGCACTGCGCCGATCAATGCTTATCAAGTCCACTGCATGAAAAATTCACAGTTCAGATACAACTTGACCATATGCTCAGCTATAGACATTAGCTCTCTGTCCCACTCACCGTAGTAGTCAGAGGGGTTGCAGTATCGTGGACATGGGTACTCAAGAGAAGTAAAGTAAGATACCATGTCCTTGGCATGACCGCAGTACACAGCTGAGCCAGAAGACAAGAGCACCACCAGGTCAAAGAGCTGAAAGATATCTGAACGAGGCTGATGGACAGACAGCAACACCAGCCGGTTCCCTCGAGCCAGACGGTACAATGTAATGACCAAATTATGGGCTGTGAAACTGTCCAGACCTGAAGTAGGCTCATCTAGTATGAGAATACCTGAAAACACATAAAACATAAGCAAAGGTTTTGACAAATGCTTTTTTAGTATGCTGAAATATTATTATAGTTTTTATTATGCTTCTATTTTCGCTTTTTAGTTATTTAATCATTTTTATTGTGTTTTTATTAATTATTAGGTTTTTTTTAAATATATGAGATATAGTTTGTATTACTTTTATTTCAGTTTTATTTAATTTACTACATCAAGTTAAACAAAATTAAAATGAGGGGTGTTGTCTTATTAGCTGAAATTTAAACATTTATTTTTTTTATATTTTAGTTGAATAATTAGTTATATGGTTAAAGTAATTAAAATATTTTAAGGTGTTTAAAAATATGCATGAAGTGGTGTTTACAACCCATTTTGCTTTCAAAATATATTTCAGTGTGAAATAGATTATTTAACATTCTGTACGGTAAACCTTCATCTAGCAGGAAATTAGTAGGTTGTAAAAAAAATCACTTAAAAGTCACTTAAAAAAATTCAGAGGTGGAAAAACTACATTGTATTATTTTATAATTTTGAAGTTAATTTATTAATCACTTTTTACAGCCTTTAATTGTGATTAGATTCTCGCCAGTAGGTGGCAACAAAACTGAGTCAAACTCATCGATTCGTTTAAAAGAGAGTCTTCAACCGATTCGTTCGAACACACTGATTCATCGAGGAACGCCATTACTGTGTTGCACGGATGTGTCGCGGTTCTATTATAAAACATCGTGCAATATTATGTATACATATAAGTCGCTTATATTAACATATTACTTACTGAAAAGCTACATAATAAGCAAGTAATATCTTGCATTGACCTGATTATTGGCCTGCCAATCACAGACCAGGGAACATTAACAGCACTCTTATTATTCTAATACTGCCGAATTACGAAGTTTTTCGGCAGTATTATGCCGAATTATTTATAGTAATGTTTAAGAATAATCAACAGTAAATCCAATGACGTGTTTTATTAGGTAATATATATACTTTTCTAAGCATTTCTTCACTTAACAGTTCTGTTGACGTGTTAAGGACTCACCTGGATTCCAGAGCAGCTGTACAGCGATGCTAACCCTCCTCCTCTCTCCACCGGAAACTCCTCTCACATAGTCGTTCCCCACGCGCGTGTGAGCGCACTGCCTGAGGCGCAGCTCCGCGATGACGTCGTCCACCTGTGCAGGTCGAACAGACAGGTCTGACAGTTATCACCAGTCACGCTCGCATGACCTTTAACTAGTTAACTTATATAATCTGAGTTGCTCACCCGCTGGTCTCTCTGTTTCTGGGTGAAATGCGCAGGCAGCCGCAGTTTGGCCACAAACGCCAGCGTCTCTCGTACTGTGAGGTGCGGTAACAGACGGTCATCCTGCCGCACGTGAGCAATGCATTTCTTCACCAGGGAACGTGTGGAAGGTTTCCCGTTGATTAGAATCTCTCCTGAATTAATTTTGCCACCCTCATCTCGACATGTTATGATGTCCAGTAAGGAGGTCTTCCCACAGCCTGGGAACAAACACCTTTCTGTCTTCCTTGATGCTTTTATTCACTTCAAGTGCTTTGTTAAGAACTCATATACAGTATACCTAATGTTTGACATACCTGAGCTACCAATGACAGCAAGCATCTGGCCACTGTGCACACGTAGGTTTAGGTCCTGTATGACCGTTTGCTTGTTGCTGTGCATCTCCCAAGGCATCTTAAACTCTGACAGCCTCTCATACCAGGGTATCTGTGCAGCTATGTCCACCTGTGGGAACATATAAATAGATATCAAATTGTACATCAACCTCAAAAATCATCTGAGCACTTTTTTTGAATGCCATTGCATTATATGTGAGGTCTTCAGAAATTTTCAGACCAAGGATCACTTGTTTGACAGGGACACTATGCGTAAGTTATTTAAAATATATTTATTTCATACACATTATGATTCAAATCCATAAACATATTTAGGCTGTTGATTTATCACTTAAGACATGGTATCAAATATAATTAAACTTTATTTGGAGTAGACCTATTTTTATTTTTTGATTTTGCACAATGCACACTTAATATTATTATATATATTAATTAAAATGTATGATCTCTGTATGATAACAGTTTTTAAATGCAAGATGGTGTACCTGAAGTATACTTGCAATAGTTCCACTTTTGCACAGTCAAATATACTTCAGTGTATTTTAGTTGGACTGTAGCACTACTTCAGTATAATTAAAATGTGTAAAGAACAAAATCAGTTTTTCCTTTTTAGCAGATCTTAAGTATACCAGTTTAGGATAATAAAAGTACAATTGCAGGGTATTCTATGAAGCAGGTAAATATTTGTAGTATACTTTGCATAGAATAAATGCATTTCAAATCTTTTTTTTTCACTATAGAGTGAGAATGGAAAGTTTTATATAACTTGACGCTTGGTCTCTAATCGCTAAGCTCAACATACAGTAATTCGTGAGACAAATTTGTTAGCTATGGTTGTAAAATGTTTGTATTCAGAAAAAGTAGATTTCAGATTTGCTTTTATTTTGTTAATTTCAGTACTAAACGTTAACAGTAGTAATTTAAGTCCATCACTAGATAAAAGCCAAATAATTTGCATTTTTAACAGTATTTATATATACATATATATATATAGCCTTGAATAGTGTTTTTTTATTGTCTGATAAAGGCCACTTAGTTTGGTTTAAATATCATAAATATCAATTTCTAGATCTGATGCATATGCTTTGTTTTTATCTGCTTTCTAAAAAAATTCTAAATTAATAAAGACATTCTTTCAGTATCTAAATAGCACTTCAGTAGAAGACAAACTGGGAGAAAATTGTATTTTGAAGAGTTTTTAAAATAGAAAGGATACAGACTGAAAAGACTGACCTCATAATTGAGACTGCGGACTTCCACTTCATTGCGACCTCCGCTGTAAGTAAAATACAGGCTGCTGTCCTCCTCTGGAGATGAGAAAAGAATGTCTTGACCCTGTGTCTGTTGAGACATAATAAAGTGCACTTGTTAGTATTCACTTTTATAGCCACATGTTTCCCAGCACGAATATTTACATGTAAACATGTATACTTAAATACATGAAATGTGTTTAGTCAATTATTTTAGTTTAAGGTTTATCAGGCTTAATTAAGATTATGCTTCTCATAAACTGATTACGTTTTATTTAACAGATAAGAGAATTGCGAGTCTTCTGCGTGGTTCAGGGTCCATTTATGCAACAGAGACTTTTGTACAGCATCACCCCGAACGAACTCGTCGAAAATCAATAGGATATAAATAATCCTATAGTCTTGTTATGCATGTGTAAGCGAAGACAACAGTTATGCAGTAGAAACTAAATAAACATTGTCTGAATATAGTTTACTTTTTAGTGTTGGTTGCTTGTGTCGTTTTAGTTAATGGTGAACTCACCCTGTTCTGTTTGTCATTTGTAGAGATGATGCTTTCTTCTGAATGGAAAGCACTCTGGTCTGACATGGTGGACGTGGTAGAAAGGGGTCTATACCATTCTGGTCTGCCGTCCCGCTTAGAGAAGTACCTGCTCCTCTTGTTGTCCTGGGTAAAACTGAGGAGATGTGGCAGAGAAGCAAATTTATATATCAAGTGGAGCAAAGTTCCACTGATAAGAGTCACTGTTTATGGCTGCAGCCTCATCAGTGCAATATGAGCTGGAGCATTTAGACAGCTGAAGACGAGGATCTGTCACATTGAGAATACCGAAGCTTGTTTGAGAGACAATGAGTCAGTTATATTCACTGCAGGATGTTTTACAGAATAAGGGGCGAAATGGATCTTTCAAGGTGGTGTCAGAGATGGAAACGTCCCAACCAAATCCGGACCACGTCGAATCGTCGTGTAGCCTGAGCGTCAAAAATGTGTCCTATACCGTGAGGTGAGAATACAACATAGACATGACATCAAAGCAGTGAAATGACTGATTGCCTGTGAGAGTTATGCATAATGTAGCGCCTGGTAAACATCTCTTTAAACACTATTTTATTTTGCAGCACTGTTTGAATTTGTCCAGGAACTTGTTATGTTGAGTTTAGCTGCTAACAGACAACTGTACCTAATACATCTACTGTATATGATCAACAGCTGTTGTACTTTACATAATAATCACTCAAGATCATATCGAATGTCAATATTTTAGAATTTAAAGTTTAGTTTTCTAACGCCCTCTAGGAGAACCTGAAACCTTGAAACAGGTTTGACACAGCTATTTTAAATGAAAAAGTTTTTATGTGCCGAAATGTTAGCAGAAGACCTTATTTTAAATTTCTAGACAATACAAATTGTTCTGTAGAATAACCTCTTATAATAATTCAGTAAATCAAAGTTATAATTATAGTTTATTAAGTGTGCAATAAACATGAAACGATCAGTGAATAAAGTTGTGTAAATGCCATAAGCAATCAGACATTGAATTGAATCAGACATTAAATTACAATATACATTTTTTCTTTGGTAACTACTAATCTTTTATTTCAGTGAAGCGTCACATAATATAGTGACAAACTGAAACTATTTTTTGTGGCCATCACATAAACATTTTTCGTTTGCTTGTGTGTGTTACAGTGAGCGTGTAGGACCCTGGTGGAACCTTTCATCTTTCAGGAAAAAATGGACAAGGCAAATACTGAATCAAGTGTCATTTCATGTGGACAGTGGGCAGATAATGGGAATTCTGGGGAACTCAGGTAAGTGGCTCAAAAGGCAGAGTAACTAGGATGCTTAAAGTTTTAACACATATCAGAGCCCACAGCATACTCTAGTGATACTATAGTGATTTAGCTACAGTATGAGTTCATTTCACAGTGGTATTGTAAAAGTGAATGGACAAAATGTAATAAATGTTGTTTTTCTTTGAGAGTTTAAGAGCACGACTGCTAACAAAAGAAGCAGAACAAAATAAAAATGTTATAAATCATTCTCACAGATATTTGTTCACTGTACATGCGTTATTAAGACACAAATTAATAAACACTAAGCATTAGAATAAACAAGGCAACATACTAAGCGACTTCTATTACGTAATCCTGAAAATACAATTTCTTTTTTCTTTTTTAAATGTACTTAATTTCATTATATGAACATTTTCACATATATGTGGCTTAAACTAAGGGCCTATAAATCCTTTGCACAGTCTAACATGCTCTTAAAATTGAAATGGAAATTAGGTGCTAGGTGCCGAGGAGAACTGGCCCCAACTAAGCCTGGTTTCTCCCAAGGTTTTTTCTCCATTCTCTCATGGATGGGGTATTGGTTCCTTACCGCTGTGACCTCTGGCTTGCTTAGTTGGGAGCATCTAAATTTCTAGTGATTATCGTCGTTTTGACTACAGAGACCGTCTCTACATTTAATAAATAAATAGTTTAATCTATAGTTTACCAATAGTTTACCATCACTCTATTCTCCTATTTGATAATATTCAGTGCTTTGCTACAATCTGTATTGTTAAATGCGCTATACAAATAAAAGTGATTGATTGATTTTGATCGATGAACCATGTTATTATTAATAATTTTAGCCAGCGTTAGTCAGTAAGTGAGCAGACATTTAATATGTATTTATCTGCAAATGAACATTTTATTAAAAGACACGTTAACTGACATTAGCAATTGAAATA
Source organism: Enteromius fasciolatus (assembly GCA_032361145.1). Classification (NCBI taxonomy): domain Eukaryota; kingdom Metazoa; phylum Chordata; class Actinopteri; order Cypriniformes; family Cyprinidae; genus Enteromius; species Enteromius fasciolatus. The sequence continues at coordinate 1,100,155 of JAUMHR010000016.1, read as the reverse complement.
TGTAAACATTTAATTTCAGCATCTTCTCTTAACACTTCTTAAAACTTTTCAATTTAATTTAACTTTGTGTACTTAAATAAATAAAATTAAAACAGAAATAAAAAACACAAAACTGACATGCATATAACAAAAACTATAAACAATGAGAATAAACAAAATTATTAAAACAAATATTATGCCTTAAGTCAATATTATATTATATTATATTATGTAAAATTAAAATGTAAAAACAAAAACTGATAAAAAGTACTATTAAAAATGACCACAGTGTCACTGAATTGAGCAAGACAATTATATATATATATATATAAAATAGCCTGCATTACGTAAGGCTGAAAATATAATTTATTAAAAGTCAGAGTCATATTATGTCATTGTAAAAAGGTGATGTCTCTCAAGATTCAGAAATCATCATTCTTTTTATTATTTTTGAACAAAGTTCACTTCAGCTGATTTGAGCAAAAGTACAAAAGTACTTTATTTTTCATGTACTTGAATCACTTGAATTATTCTAACCGGCACTAGTTAATAAGTTAATGCTAATTTTTTAAAACCACTGTTTAAAACATTAAACTTAAAAATAGTTAAAATAGTTAGTAATAAATCAAGTGTGAACAAACACTACATTACGCAAGACTGAAGATTTCTTTAAATGTCAATGTCATGTGATGATATATCAAAAGGTTACTAAGATTACTGATACAGATAATGGTAATTGTCAAAGTGACTCAAAAGGCAGAGTAACCATGATGCTCAGAGATTTAACACATTTAATATCAGAGCCCACAGCATCAATAATTATCAATAATTCTAGCCAGCCCTAGTCAGTAAGTGAGCAGACATTAAACATATTGATCTGGTTATAAACAAACATTTTATTATATTACCAAAACTTCTTATACCACTATCAAAACATTAAACTTCAATATATTGAAATATCAGTCAAAGCTATTAATAATTCAAGTGTGCAAACAAGTGAAAAAAGTAAAAGAAAAGAGGATATAAATCGTGTTCTCACAGATCTTTAGACTATTGTTTGCGGTGCATGTATTGTGACACTAAAATTAATATTTAGTAGTCATTAGAATGAGCCAGGGTTATTGTGCTTAACTAAAACCATTAAAACATTTTGAAATGAACTGAAATGATAAAAAATGTATGAAATGTGTAATTTCAGCATCAACACTTCTCAAAACATTTCATTGGAATTTAATCTAACTTTGTGTACTTAACTAACACTAAAACAGATGTAAAAAAAAAAAAAAAAACACTACACAGACGTACATATAACAAAAACTATAAACCATGACAGAAGCACAGAACAAAACGATCACTAAAATGAAAATCTTAAAATAAAAACTGAAAAAGTATTATTAAAAATTTGGAAAAAAAACTTGTGCAAAAAAAGTACTTGGTTTTTAATGTACTTGAATCACTTAAACCATGTTTATTATTCTTCTAACAAGAACCAGTCAATAAGAAAGATTTATGAGAAAGAAGGCATTTATTACCGAAACTTATTATATTGTACCACTATTTAAAAACATTGCGTATAACGTACATTACACAACACTGAATATGTCATTTTTTAAATGTCAGTGCCATATAGTGATATATCAAAAGGTTAATGAGATTACTGACTTCAGATAATGGGATTTATGGGGGATTTATGTGAGTGACTCAAAAAGCAGAATAGCTATAATTTTTTAAGATGTATGTATTTATTTATATGTATGTATGTATATATTGTCTCTTATTGTGATAGGACGTTTAGACAGGAAACAAAGTTGGTGAAAGAGAGGGAGGACAGGATCAGTGAAGGCTCAATGGTGATGTACTGTATGTCAGCACGCTGCTCACAGTCCTGTTGGCACCGATATGATTCTCAAGTTTTAACATGTTACAGGGATATAGACTAAATACTTAGCTACAGTATGAGTTCATTTGTGTATTTCACAATAATATTGCAAAAGTGAATGGCAAGTTTAAAAAAAAATCAGTGCATGAAAACGTAAGAAAACGTAAATATATAAATTATAAAAAATATTCTAACATATATTTCCACTACTGATCACTGTTTGTGCATTATGAGACTGAAATGATTAGAAACAATTATGCAAGTTAACTCTGAACCAGTTACCCAAGAAATCCAAAATTTATTACAGATCAAACTTACAGTGTCTATTTTGGCACAAACTAATCTAGTTAAAATGATATTTTTTCCCAAAATTAATTATTTGTCATATATGCTCCTCCTTGCATTACCACTTTTACTTCTGAAGAAGTACAATAAGAATGTGGAATCTTTATTTGGCAAGGAAAGAAAGGTTCGGGGGGCTCTCTCTGCCATTTTATCATCAAAACTTAAAAACAAACCCCATGGTTGACACCTAGAGCTTCGATCTGGTATAATACTGAATTAAAAATAGATAAGAATAATTCTTGAATAATCTATAAGGAGAAAATGTGGTTTCAATTAATCATTTAAAACAAAAGTATAACCTGCCGAATAATGACTTTTGGAAATATCTGATAAAATGGCCCTGACCCACGAACGGATATACAGCACATATTTTACTAGTTCAGCTTTAATTAGAGATGCAAATGCACCTAATTTAAATGGACTTAAAATGGCAAGGGAAAGAGATCTTTGGGTAACCATCAAGGATAAAATCTGGAAGCAGGTTTTATCCAAATGACATACTTGTATCCGTGAAACTCAATCTGAACTGATAAACTAAGTGAAATCTTTAACAGGTGTTACTGGACTTCATGCAGGATGAATTTAATTAAGAGATGATGACCGGTGCTGGCGGTGTAATACCGCTATTGGTAGTACAGTATGGTTTGAATGTTGTATAAATGTGACAAAGTTAAAGAGTTGTGGGAAAAGATTGGTTATTTTGTTAATAACATTTTTAGCCTAGCTCTGCATAAGAACCCCGTAACTCTCTGTACTGTACAGTATGTTGGGTATATTACCAGAAGATGCGGGCCTTTAACAGCAACAAAGACAATGGTGCAGTCTAGCTATCGTGCCTGGATGTAGAATCATTCTGAGACATTGGAAATCTGTTACGCCCTCTTCATTTAATGAATGTCTAGAACTCATGTCTAATATTGCTAGCTATGAACATTTGATATTTAGAGTCTCAGGGTGCCTTGATATATATGAAAATATGGGGTTCCTTTCTTGCACTGATTGAGAAAATAGTATAAAGAAATGAACACAGTGTTAAATATGCTGTGTCTCCCTAAGATTGTATGTAAAGTTTAAGATATCTCAGTGTGTATGATACCCTACATTTATATGTTTTTAATTTTTGATGTATTTATTTGGGGGGGAGGTGTTAATTGTTCTTGTGTCATTTGATTGTCTTTGTTCAGTGTCAGATTTCAGAAGGCAATTTACTATTATTTATACTATAATTTCTTTACATGTCAATGTTATATGATAATATATCAAAAGGGTATTAAGCTAACTGATGTCTCTCTCAAGGTTCTGGAAAAACCACTCTGTTAGATGCTGTAGCAGGACGAATCGGGAATTCTGGTAAACTCCTTGGAGAGGTTTTTGTGAATGGAAGAAAGCTAAAAGCAGAGCAGTTCCAAGACTGTTTCTCTTATGTGCTCCAGGTCAGTTTTGTTTGTTTTGGTTAAAAACATGATTCTAAAAAACACTGACAACTAAAGATTAGTACAGACTTTTAATTTGTATTGATTTACAAAATAAGCAAACATAGTATTACACTTCAATATACTAAAACATCAGTTTACATTACTGATGATTCAGGTGTTGAAAACAGGTGAAAAACTGAACTATATCGCATTTAAATATAAGAAATAAAATGCTAATTTGTGGTTGCAAATTGTATAAAAATAAAGTGCATTCAAATTTTGTCACCTCTGTAGCTCCATCCCCTCTATATCATCCTACATTCCCAGCCCAAGAAAATATCACAGAGTACACAGTAAAGTACAGATGTAGAACTTGTAATACACTGAATACTGTACATCTGCAGCACACTGTGTGCGTGGCAATCTAAATATCACAGGCCACATGTGAACTTTGGTCAACTGCAGAAAGACGAAAAGCATTTGGCTAGGTAACTATAGGTCATGTCTGTCACAGCCAAACTTAAACAAACACAGTAAAGTTTGCAGAAAAGTTCATTTGTAATTTGTGAAATTCTATTACACATGAGTTCATTACATTATTCCTCTGAGCTATTCATGTGTATCTTCCAGAAAATTAAATAAGCATGGAGACAGCTATTATTGCAGGTCATTCTACAGATTAAATTTAGATGCAAAGCAGCTATAAATCTAATCCAGTAATTAAGTATGTCCCATGAGCTAAAGGTACTGTATATGAAGTTAAGAAGAACTAACTTTTTTTTTTTTTTGTAGTGGAAGTTATAGTAACTTTGCGTCTAGTTAAATTTCAGCCGTGTGAAATTCACTGTACAAAAAGTACAGATTTATACAGACATGATGCACAAACTCTACAACCTTCTCACATTTGATAAGACCTAATCTGAAGACACGGATAAGAATTTCAATTTATGGGGCAAAGTTTACAAATTATAAAGTGTTGGAAGTGTCGATAATGTGCACTATAATGCATTAACAGCTAACTTAAAGCACAGGTCCTATAATCACTGGTGCATGCACAGACATCATTCTTGCTGTGGGCTATATGACTTTCTTTCTGAGGATCATAAATTGAAATGTTTTGCAAAATGAAAGAAAGTCACAGATTTAATACAGCATGAGGGCAGAAAGTTGGTCTGCATTGTTTCTTGTCAGTATGACATGTAGATTTTAATGGATCATTATATTGACAATTTGCAAGTTAACATTTAGTACATTCAACATCATTCTTTCCATTTATTATATGTGCGTTTTAATCTATGTATTTGTATTTGATTGTATGCCAACAATCAGATGCCATGTTCATTATAGCAGCCTCTCTAAAAAATGCTGCGGTCTCGGATATGCATTTCATTAGTTTAACTTTTCACACAGTCACTTGTTTCTCCAACAGTGCATTACAGTAGTATTTAAGCAGTGAGTTATCATTGTATGGGTTATGCATCTCAGGCTACTTGCATTTGTTGTTGATGTAGAAAAAATGTAGAATGCTTATATAATTTTTTCTCTCAGAGTGACAATCTCTTGAGCTATCTGACTGTGGAGGAGACTCTGACATACATTGCTCAGCTTGCTTTGAGAAAACACTCTTCTGAGGCCATACGCAAGAAGGTGAGCTATATTGATATTTGACAGATATGGTCATCATAGTTGATTAAAATGAAACTTACATACCTACAGATACTGTAACTTTCATACAGTTATGATGCACATATAAGCTGATCCCTGTTTGATCTGTCATAGGTTACTGCAGTCATGGCTGAGTTGAGTCTGGGACATGTGGCTCACAGTGTGATTGGAGGCCGCATTTTCCCAGGCATTTCTGCTGGAGAGAGAAGGAGGGTTTCTATTGCCAGCCAGCTACTTAAGGACCCAAGTGAGCTGCCCTCTGACCTGCCTGAGACATCTTTATAATAACCCATAATAGCATGATGTTTGTTTATGTATGGAGCACATGTATGGTGTGTTCATTCCTTGCTTACACATAAGAGAGACAAAATGTTATTTAAATGCAGGGCGACCAGCACAGCGACCCAAAGTCCCTCGAAGGATTATTGAGGAATGGACAAATGAGTGAAAGGAACTGAAGTAGAATATTAAAAGTGACAGATGGGGTTATCACATTTTTAATATTAAGCTGAGGTCTTTGAGGGTCCCTTTGGATCCTTTATCTGGGTCTCCTGGGACCGGGGACTGTGGATTAGTCGAGGCCACTCCAAACTGAACACAAACCAGCAATTATAAGTGGCTTTCATCTGCTGCCTTCTCCAATCAAGCAGTAAATTAATTAATTTGGCTCTAACTTTAGACAAAGGGAAATCTATTAATTGCTTTAATTACTTGAATTAAGAAGACACCCAAAGTTGTCTCTCAAAGGGCAGAAAGTGGACTTTGTAAAAAGTTACTCATTTGTTTTATTTCTGTTCTGTTTTATTTTCTGTTATAATTTCTGTTATGACGCGGCAGAGGTGATTCTCCTGGATGAGCCGACCACAGGACTAGACAGCATGACGGCTAATCAGATCGTAGTGCTGCTGGCTGAACTGGCCAGAAGAGATCGAATTGTCATTGTGACCATCCACCAACCCCGTTCAGAACTTTTCAGGGTGAGTAGACGTACTGGATGCCTCTGGAGCTCATTCTGTTAAAACACTTAGAAGTGTAAAGATGGCCCTTAGAGTAGCTAATGCTCAGGGCTGGTAACCTGAAGGCCTAGTCGGCAAGGATAATGAAGATGCACCTTTGAAATTTTACTTATGCTTTACTAAAAAGTACTAAAAATAATAATTGTTATATTTTTAAAAACTACTAATAAAAATTAACATAAATAGTAAAATAAGAAAATAAGCAAAAATAACACAATAAAAGTAAATACAGCCAAATAAAATTAAGTTTATACATTAATTTGAGAGATTTTACTTAACACAACATAACATCACACATAATAATAATAATAATAATACTAATAATAACAGCATCTGGCTTTTGCCTGAATTAAAAATAAATACATAACTCAAGATAAAACGGTAATAAGCAATAAGAACAAAATAAAATACAAAAATTAAACAAATATTTTGTTGTAAGTGTATTGCCCATTGTTAGTTATTGCAATAACTCACATTAAGTAATTTTAGCATAATAATTTAATACTATGATTTTAGAGACTTTTGTTTTTTATTTAAAATCTGAAGAAAAAGCATCCTAAGTTACAAAGTTATAAAACTGAAGGATATATATCTACAGATCTTTAACAGAATAGCAATCATGAGTCGAGGAGAACTGGTGTTCTGTGGGAATCCTGAAGAGATGGTGGATTTCTTCAGCAGCTGTGGATATGAGTGTCCCGAGTACTGCAACCCTTTTGATTTGTACGGTATGACTTTTAAAATTGTCTGAACACCTTTTTGTGAAATGTGAACATGAATAAATTAGTTTGTTTTCAGGGTTCCTAAAGTTTAAAACAATTACAGTACCTTTACTGCAAAAATGATATATACAAATATAAATAAGAAGCTGTTTGTTGAGCGATCCTGCTTTTATTCGACAGTTGATCTGACCTCTGTGGACACACGCTGCAGCGAGAGGGAAGCCGCCACCTACAGCCGCATGCATGACATCACATCAGCCTACCAGAGCTCAGAGATTTGTAAAAGCATGCAGGGAAGGATCGAGCAAAGCTGCCAGAGAGCAAACAAACCTATGATCCCTTTCAAAAGCAAGGAGTCCCCCAACTGCCTGTCCAAACTAAATGTCCTCCTGAGGTATAAAAAGGATTATTTCCAGCTGTTTTATTTAAAGGACACCTTAATGAGAGAGTGATTTCTAGCTGACCTGACTATTAAATCAAATAAAAGCTGTTAATTTAGTTGTTACCTAACAAAACACAATTCATGCGTTTCCTTCGGTCTTCTACACACAGGCGGACCGTGCGTAATATGTCTCGTGACAGGATGGGCATTCTCATGCGCCTCTCTCAGAATCTCATCTACGGCCTCTTTATTGCTTTTTTTCTCACGAGGCTGGATAAAGATGTGACAAAAGGTGCTGTGCAGGACCGAATCGGCATAATCTACCAATCCATGGGTGCCTCACCTTATACCGGCATGCTGAATGCTGTAGCTTTATGTGAGTATCTCATTCAGATATGACATAACTCAAAATTAATTATTTCATATAAAAGTAAATTAATTCATATAAAATATTATTAGAACCAGGTAATTGGTTCAGACAAGGGAGAAAAAAAGATTTATATTCCATAAATATAAATATATAATATATTTTATATTCCATTTGAGGTTTAAAAACTTTCAACAATGCAATTCTAGGATACTATTTTAATGAAACTAAAATAACACTAGCCCCCAGTTTCACAGACGAGGCTTAAGCTAGTCCCAGACTAAATAGCATGTTTGAGCGGTCTCAGATGAAAATGTCTTGCTGTCACATATCTTAAAACACGTCAGTGTCATTGTTCTGTGTTAAGATGCTCACCTGTAATATTGTCTTATAAGGCATTTTTGTAAAAGTTGCTCAGATATCTTAATTAAACTAATGCCTAGTCTTGGCTTAAGCTAAGCCCTGTTTGTGAAACCGGGCCTAGGTATATCATTGATTAAGTCAGTGCCTTAGACAAAAAAGTCCTGTGGTTTATATACAGTATCAGTTCCTGGCTGATAAGAGATCACATCTCATGAATTGCTTAAGCATGCCCATAATTAGTGCTTAACCTTGAACTTAGAGCACTTGTGATAGTACATAAGACATTTCTGCTACTGTATTTTCACTTTTATGCATTTTAAATAAATAGTATAGTATAACTGTGAAAAGTAGTTATCTGCCCTTTTCTTCCTGATTGAAAACAGTTCCTGCTTTAAGGGCCGTCGCTGATCAGGAGAGTAAAGATGGCTTGTACCAGAAGTGGCAGATGTTTGTGGCTTACATTCTCCATATCCTGCCATTCAGTATTATCAGTGTTTTCATCTTCACCTCCTTCTTGTACTGGTAAGTATGGGTGTGTTTGTGCTTGAGTTAATCGGCTCAGGGTAATTGCAGTTCAAATCCGAGGAGTACGTCCACAGAATCAAATAAAAGTTACTTGACCTCATGCTGTTTCTCTGTGTGTTTTGGTGTTTCAGGACCGTTGGCATGAACCCAGATCCTGTGCGCTTTGTGTGTTTTTCAGCCGTGGTCATGGTTCCTCATATCGTAGGTGAACTTTTAACACTGGTCTTGTTGGGGGTAGTTCAAGACCCCAATATGGTCAACAGCGGGGTCGCTCTACTCAATATAGCTGGAATCATGGTGGGATCTGGATTTCTAAGGTGAAGAAATGACTTTGTTTTCTTCAACATTACTATAATGTGTATTGAAGACATTGTCCTGCAGTATATATTGAATAAAAAATATAATACAATGTCTGTTTTACATCAATACACAATGTCAGAATATTAAAATGATAGTTCTCCCCAAAATGAAAAACTGCTAAAAACTGACTCTCAGGCCACCCAAGATGTAGATCAGCTTGTCTCACCGAAGAATCCTGTGCAGTAAAAGGGT
>JAUMHR010000016.1:1061782-1079789 GCA_032361145.1 Enteromius fasciolatus | reverse complement strand
TACATCCAGGTTGCCCTATACAACCCCCAAACCCTTACAATGCTCGAACCCCGGTAATTGCTGCTTGCAGCTATATTTATTATTAATATTGACTTATTATTAGCTGCTCTTCAACAACCTAATTCTTTGTATTAGTATTTATTGCTCCTTATTAATTTCAAATACAGTTTCTGAATTTTATTTACATTCATTATTTAACTGCATGCTATTTACAAAACACCTACTGTGGTATTATATGTCTGGAGGATCAGTGGAAAGCTTATGAACTACTAGCTGATTATTTTTTATCAGTTACACATATATATTTATAAAAGCATAAACCGAAAATTATTGCATGTCAATAGATCCGCTTCTAAATTAGAAAGCTGTTTTGGATCACTGAAGGTATATCTCATATCACACAACTATGCAATTACTTTATGGAAAGCTTACAAACTACTAGTTGCATTCTCCCTTAAAAAATTAGGTTACAAACTAGCTAGTTATTTGATCTTAGTTTAGACTTTACGTTTTAAGTAAGATCTTACAATGGCTGTAGCAACCCTACCTTGGTGACTAATATTTCATAATACCATACACAATTTTTGCAAACATATAATAAAACAGCTGATATAAGTGGTTGAATCCTACCTCATCTTTGGGAAAGTAAGGCCTTAAGGTATAGATTTTGGAAGTTGGCAATGGTGGTGGTGGCTGGTAGAAAAGATCGTTTGCCCCATCGATTGGCAACAGTCTCTGTGAAGACCAAAGCAAAAGCATTGTCCAGTTTAGCATCTCTCTAGATTTGTGACTGCACTGCTACTGAAACTTTAGCTGCCGTTTACCTGCTCCAGCTGAACTGACCTCACACAATAGAGCTGAGCAAGAATGTGCCTAATATCGGCATGAGAACAAATCGCTTCACAAGTAAACTAGCTTCTCTGGTTGGTCAGTGTACAGCAAGAGCACGTAAACATCATAAAACACGGACCATTGATAATCATTTCCACCTTTTTTTCTGAGAGAAACAAAAATGAAACAAAATTGCGCAGGCTTGGTCTGAGAAAGTCTTAACTGGCTAAAGGAGATGCTCCTTTCCCGCTCTTTTTCGCTGCGCAAGATCTTCCTGTTGAGAAAAGGATGAAGCTGGCGCGCAAAGCAAAACTCCATGACCAAATATTTCCAGCTTAAAACATAACATATGATCCATGACAGACTATTTAAGAGAGCCGAGTCATTCTGAGACATTATATATGCAGAGGTTATAGATTAGCAATAATTTGTTCATAGAGCTTTGAGCAGGCTCGCAGTCGCACACGCAGGCGCAGTGTTGCGGACGCAGGCGCAGACAAAATGTGGCGATAATTTTTGCGCTGTTTCCTGCAAAGAAACAAGATGTCATAAAATAAAACCTAGCCATGCTGCGCTGACGCAAGCGCAGGGGGAAAAGCAGCATCTCATTTGGGCAGTTGCTGAAAGAAATCCAAATTTAGGCTGGGTTAGAAAACACCATCACCCCAAACACTGGATCTAACAGTAGCCATTTAACCCATTACAGTTTACACTTCCGGAAAAAAAAAGCCCAAGTGGCTCTGAACGCACCTTCATTTTACTATGCAGCTGCTGACAGCTAACCTTAAACAGACCAACCCGTAGCGTTTTGCAGCCATACCAACATCTAAAACAAACGAAAATATATCTTCGTGTAACATTTTGCTGGTAATTCAATATTTGATACCTGGAACTCTCCTGCTAGACCGCCCCTAAAGGCCCAGGGCTCTTGGTCGCCACTTAAGAACTGTGCTGACGACTGACTACGACACCCTGTTGAGATCAGATCCAAGCGGAGAACATTATGTGAGGGGCTTTCTTGCATAATGAAAGGGAAGGGGTATAGGGTAGAGGTGTCTTATTTCCAAATAACTTCATTGAAAATAAACGTAGATACTACAATCATGGAACACACCTCAAGATTAACAAAAGTGTAAACTGCAGATATCTTCTGCCTAGGGCTCAAGCAGCTTAAGCTTACAATGACAGAGGGCTTGACACTGACTGCAATGCCACACTTGGGCGCATTACTGGAACGATACATTTTTCATATGATTCTCAAGCATTTAGAGCCAAGTCGGGTTTGTGATGCAACCTCGGATAAGGTATCAAGCACTAGCTCTTCAACTAAATGTTGCTAGTCTGTTTTGAAGAGATCAGACATTATGAATTACTAGAATTAATTTTAGACAGCCTGTTGTTGGAGATACGTCATCGGTTCGCTCGCTGGTACTAAATAAGCTTCAGCTGTTTAAGCCCTCTGAATTCTAACTTTCGTCTGAAGTCACATTTAGACCTATCTGCCTTGTCACATGACTATCAAGTGCTCTTCATCAGCCACCACTGTGGACAATTTCTTTGACTGATTAATAATTTATATAAATTTAATCCTACAAGATCGTAGGAACAGATCTGGACCCTTCATACCTCAAATTCAAATATGTGCAGCAATCTCTCCGGACACTACGCCTAATTTCTCCTGTCGCAGATAACTATGATAAAATTAGGTGCTTTTCATAGCTGTTAAGCAGACACAAGCTCTACGCTGCTATGGAAATCTAGTTGTTTCTAAACAACAGTACCAATGTGAGGGGATGAGGACTCGACGTCATGTAACAAGACAAATGCAGCGCAGATCCAGGAGACAAAAATCTCCTGTTTTCAATCAGTTTGAACATACTTAAAACACATCCTGTGGTGAAATGGCAGGACTCACAGCACGCACTCCGTCTGAGGGGAATTTTACCACTTCCTTTGCTTTTTTTTTTAATATCCAGAAGATAATTCTTTTTGTAAATGGAGGTGTTTAGGTGACTGAGGCAAGGGTATCAATTTTCCCCCAAGTCGGTGTGGTAAAGCTGGTCTGAGCCATTTCAATTGGGCCTACTGATAGAAACAAAAACCATGTTAGAGCTGCCAGAGAAAAGAATTAGGGGGTTAACGCCTAACACTTGAGCTATCGCAGCGCAAATGTGACTTCATCCAAAACCTTTCCTTTCCTGAGACATTGAAAAAAAAATCATTTGGGCACATAATGAAAAGGAAAATATATCTATAAACTCTCGAAAAGAACAGCACTGTGCATAGACCGGGCACTTTCCATCCAATAGCAGTAGAAACTTGTGCTGAGGATTCTTCCATCTGTACATAATGAAGGGAAAAGACAATAAAAGAGCTCATTAGTAACTGATCTCAGCACAACAGCAGCGAGCCGCTGACTGAATGCCATCTGCACTGCTTTGGACACCGTAGAAATGCTGGCTATAAATGCACTGGGATTTGGACTGTCCATGCAAACAGAGGCTGAAAAGCATGTTGAGAGGAAACAGTCCGCACAAAAACCAAATAAATCTACATTAAAGGAAGTTAAAATCAACCTCACATTTGTTTTCTCCAATCAAGAGAAGCCTTTATGGGTGTTCTAAAAAACTAGTCATACATTTGATTAAGGTTCTATAGAACACCCTCATTAGTGCGGCAGATTATACACTTGATTTTCCCCTCCATCAGCTAATGACAACTTAGATATGGCATGCCAGTTTTGGTTGCTGCCTGCTGTGTTGCTTTGTTATAAAGCTGGACAGAAACCTGTGAATGAAATGTGGTTACCAAGGTAACCCAGGCCATGCTGGTGCTATAATTACTCAACCAACTTCCAACAAAAACCTCATTTAGAGCAGAATCCATTACTCTAACTGTACTGTAGCAATGCCCGGAGGCTATATGGATAACAAACACGGGCATTCTCAGTAAGTGACAGGTCTCTCAATAAAATCATCATAAATAAAAGGGTTGGCTAATGACCCAAGTGCTTCTCAGATAAGAGACCATTCAGTTCACTGACTGCACAAATGTATTTAGGACCATGAGAATTGTGTACAGTTCGCTGGAATGCAGTGACCAGATCAGAGCAGTTCAGTTAGAGTAAAGCATATGCTGAGGTTGTTTGTGGAGTCTCTTCCTATAATGCTCATAATAGAGCTATTTAGTAAAAGGACATTTCTAATATACAAAGTGTTCATTCAAGATGCACCAGAATAGCCTTACATAGCCGCCTTGCTTTCCAAGATCGCATGCGCGGTGCGCTAAGGGCTTGTTTTCCTTCACGATCACACCCTTGATCCAAAGAGATTGCAACAGATGTTGCCAAGTTAACGCACAATGATACAGAATGCACAGCAAGCAGCAGGACCCACCCCGGCAACTGTGACCACAGCCGTCCAATTCATTCTACCTGATCAAGTGTGGCCTGAACGAGAGGCACTGGCTAGCAATGAAGACAGCATCCAGTCAGTAGAGGAAACAGTATTTACACAATGTGTGAAGATAAGATAGGTAAGAAAAACCAAGTGTGCACTAGACTGAATTTCAATTAAATGGCAGAGTTTGCCCAAGAAATTTCAGTAGCGCATGTAGAAGCCGTTTATACTGTGAGTGAAAACTAAAATCTTATAATAGAGTAGAAAAGTGCTAATTTACTCTCTCAACTCTAAAAATATGCTCTGCCATCTGTTAAGAAATGCATTTGGAGCACCTGAAATCTTAACGATGTCATTGTAAAATGGTGCAATGCATTAACTGTAGATGTGAACAGTTTATAAACTGATGGCTACTGAAATAGTGTTCAATGTTTTTGGATTCTACTGAATAAAGTTTAAGCATTTCGTGGGCTCAGCATGGTTAAAAGCCTTGAGGAGCAGGAAAGAGATGTCGCCATACCTACCTAACCACTGAACAAATGATTTCACCATTGAGATGATACTCTTTATATCCCAGATATAGGGATACAGGTCATAAAGAATGGTCCTGTTGACTGAGTTGGAGAGTCTGGTGAACATCTGGATGACTGAGCAGCACATTTCCTCGAATTTTTCCGCTCTGGATTGCCATTCAGCTACCTATGCAAAAACATACGAATACCACCTTTATAGTAATTATATCATCAAATGTTTCCTGCTTCAAAACAGCTCAGCAACAGTTGCTAAAAACGTGCAATTACATACAAAGGGAATCATAAAGGCACCACCATGTGGTAAAAATTAATTACTGCACTTCCACCATTTTGTGAGTGAAGTATACTGGACAAATATTTTTTTTCAGTTTGGTGTTAAATGATCCAACACTTAGCTGTACACAAGTACTACATATTGATCAGATTCATCAACCTTTTTTAAATGGGACATTTCTCACCTGCTCTGGATCCTTTGCTTTGGAGTTAACGCTAACATAATTGCTATTAGCTCTCAGCCAGTTAAACTCTTTCAGCATCTGTACTGCTTTAGGGCCGTGTTCGTATGGCAGGTAGAAAAGTTCAGCTAGCAGGATCAGATCCTCCAGAGTAAGGGGCTCAGTAATAAACAGCGGCTTTTCATTGGGGCCTGGAACAAACACATCTTTATTGAGTTGATCATCAGTCTGCATCGGTGCAATGTCGCTGCCTGAATCCTCTTGAATGGACATCTCTGGGGACTTGGACTCGGTCAGACTCTCCTTGTCTGTGTCCATGGGTTTCAGATCTTCTGTCATTTTAGCTTTGACAATCTCTGTGAGGATCTGGTTGACATTTTTGGTGTCTTCCACTTCGTCATGTTTCTCTACGACCATCTCCATGGGTTCTTCATCAGACTCTTTCTTCTCCACCTCCACCTCCACCTCCTCTTCTTTGCCGATCACATGTGGTTCATTGCTAAGGGGCACAGCTGGGCTCATGATGGGCTGTTGGAAGACTGTGGTCACTGTGGTGGAAGTGCCCAGACTGGGTACAGTGAGTGCAGGAACATCTATAGAAGTGCTTTTAGTTCCACTGTGAGGAACCTGCCGACCTGCAACAAAAAAAAGATAGGTTAAGACAGGTTATACCTAATAAAGAAAAACTAGGATCACATTACATAGCATCACACAAAGAAGAAATAGTTACTGTTGTACTGATGAGGCACTCCAAACTCGCTCAGCCATTCAGTGAGAGCCAGCTTGAGCGCAATCTGTGGGCTGTAGAGGATGTCTGTTTCTAGCTCCTCATCACTGCCCTCGTTTTCCAGCTTTATCTGGATGGACACAGTGCTGTCTTCGCTGTCCGCTAAACGTAGAAATGACAAGCTATGAAGCTACAATTAAAACACGATAAACACAAATTCGATATAATGTTGATGAATTAAGTCAATCTTCATCAATAATATTAGGCAAAAAAATTTAATTATTAAAAAAAAAAAAAAAAAAAAAAAAACACATCAAGAATAAAGCAGAATTCATGAGAGAAAAAAAAACATATCAGAAGCTCTAGCTTCATTAATCCATTTTAGAAATATTAACTGCTTTGAGTTGGCATGAAAAGGAAATTGCAACTGTCTTTTCTGTTGTGATGATGGCTTCTCAAATGAGAATTTATGTGGTTTTTTTTACATTTATAACCTATTTTGGTCCTTACAATGAAAGTATATTAAATATACTATATATAAAGTATAGTAAATATTCTTATGTTCAACAGAAAATAATGTGACAGCAATTTTATTTTTAGATGAACTTACCTTTTAAGAGAAAACTTTGCTATTTATTTTATACATATACATAAAAACACCAACACATACTTACTCATGACAACATCTTTTCTCACTCCATTCATGTTAGACTTATACCACGTGGCTAACGTGTGAATGGCCACAAAATTAGACTCAAATTCACAGTTGGGGTTGGTGAGGACTCCCTTCAGCCGAGGGATGAGTTCTGTGGACCTGCCTTTATAAGGCCCCAAGAAAAGTCTCTTCTGATCATAGTCATTAGCATGAATATTGTCCCAGATGACAGGAGCTCTCCTCAGTATCTTTGTGACTTCTTCAATAGATTCAACAGTTATGTCTTTAGAAACTACCTTAGGACCTGTGAAACACCGAAAGACATCATTAAAATCCACAGAAGAGAAAACTATTACTCCAGTCCCCTCAATGAAAACACAACGTACCTGTCCACAGCACCTCAATACCAGGAAGCAGCTTTTCACCTACTGTGCGCAGATAAGGCGATTGCGACACATTTGGATAACAAAATGTTCCACAATACTCTGAGAACAGGGAAAATTTTAATAATTATGAGAAGGTATCAAACAAACAATACATTAGACAGCATCACACAAAGCAGCATGGTTAGTTAATAATAACAACATCTTACCTGTGGGGCAAAATAAAAATATTTCAGGTTCTCCCAAATATTGGAAGATCTCATTGGTGATAGACACTTGAGCATGTGCAAAGGAGCTGAAAACCTCCTTGTCAGCTGGACACATGTTATGATCAATGTCATCAAACAGTAAGGCAAAGGACTTGCACCCAAAATGAGTGACCTGCACAGTGAGACAGAGATTGAGGATGTTGAACACTGACACCAGCACAGTCTATGCTTCTGAATAGGTTAATTCTCACCTGGTCCAACTTCCTTTTAAGTGTAGACACTTCCTTCTGATTTGAGAATGTAATGTCCAGGCCAGGAGAGATGGCATAAATGAACTCAACCCCGTGCTCTTTAGCAGCACTTATTAAAGTTGTGAGTTGCTCTTTAAAAGATAACAGAGAGGACATTAGACTTAAGCCAAATGAAGCATAACAACCAGTACCTGTTTAAACAGCCATATAAAAAACACTCACCTGCTTCCTCGACAGAATACATTTCTCTCCAAAACATTCTGTGCTTGTAGTCATCTTTTGGGGCGTACAGATAGGTGTTCAAACCCCATTTCTGCTGCCTGAAATGCATGAAATAATATTTCTAGGTAAAAAAAAAATTATATTTGCAATTACAATAGCATGTGTAGACTTGTCTAAAAGGGTCAATAGACACAGATTTACTGTCAACACCTTACACGCAATTTACCTTTGGTAAAGCTTCCACAATAGACAAACATCTATACATTTATCTATATAAATATCTATACATATACATAAACAGAGTAAAAATGGTAATACGAATCACAAAGGGGCACACTGCTGCAGTACTGTATTGCTTGCACAATACCTCCTGAAAAGCTCTTTTCTTTGTTCCATAGTCCATGGCCGTCCATAGAAGCCTGTGGTGAACAAAAATGAAAACATAAAATGCTTTTTGACAAACCCAGCTTATTCCACAACAGTAAATCAACACCTAGGCAATCTACAAATATGCTTTTAGCAAAATACGTTAACTAATTAACTGTTATATATAGTTTACAAAATTGTGTTGGACTAAATTTTGCTCACCCTCCACAACACCAGTGATGAATTTCCTGCGGCCTGTTCGCTCAACCCCGATACTGGGCTCGTCCACTGGACACTGCGTATCCGCTACAGCTTCGCTTGACACTGGATTTGCTTCACTTTCTGGCTGTGACGACTCGATTATTTTGTCTTTCTGAACCATTTTGAACTGTACTCAATAAATTCTGAGGGAAGTCTCCGTCTAGTCGCACGCCAAAGGTTTCTTTTTCCGCAGGAACACTCAACCGTTAACGTTACCAGATACACTAACGTTACTGGGTTAGTAGGCCATTGAGTCACCGGTAGGGAGCAGAATTCTAACGGATGCAGACTGTCTCCATGAACTACCTGCAGATTTCTTTTTTAGCAAACACGACAACCAGTCAAGTAATTTACAGTGCCTAAAGCTTTCTGCACTATCTGAACGGTCTGCTCGCTCTCTAACACGCGAACCGTGCTTCAACGATGTCAGAACCGCCAATTTGCATTACGCGATGTTTTTTCTAATAGATTTTGTCGAGTCACGTTACATCATGTGCTAGTCATAATTAACAACGTTTAAGCTTACTGTACACCTGCATCGCGACTTCAAACAGATCATGTCAATGTAACGTTACGTTCGTCGAGTTTAATTTTGCACTCTTCTTCCTGTTTACACTTACTGCGCAGACTCACAAAACTGGTTTGAACCAGTAATGGACGGTTTGTGTGAGCCTGAAAACAAATCTTTACCAAAGCTCTTAAAGGAGCAGCGGGAATATCAACTCTTGATCAGCCCGAATAATGTTGGTGGATGGCAACCAGTTCACTTAATTCATTCTATAATAAATGTAAATGTACGTGTAAATATATTAGTAAAAACGAACTTTGTTGTGTTGCTGAACAAAATTAAAGACAACGACTTTATCGGAGATTCTTTGCGCTAAAAATACCAAGTATTTTTAAGTTATATAAAGCTTACTTTTGTATGTCAAACCTAATATACTTTTCCTTGTTTATAAATCATTGTATTGTATAAAGTTAGTGTTCTCTGAGTAAAAAAAGAGAACAGAAAACGAACTATAAACTTGATGATTTCTATAAAACCGGAAGAGAATTGAGATGAACATCTCTTACGTTTACAGGCTCTGCGTAGACGTGCGCATTCTTAAAGTGTGGATATGAATAGTGTTTATTAATTGTACAATGACAAAGAAATCACAACATAGGAATTACAATAATATATTTTCTAGGATAATATAGTTAACATGGGGTATGTTTTATTATCACATTCAGCTCCCATTGGCATCTTGCGTATGAAATGTCACCCCTTTATGTTTCGTGCATGGTTCGTTCCATTGCTTCAGCGCTAGTTTCAACGCACGTCGCCATGAATGAATAATCGGAGGATGTCTTTTCCTGACTAATGTCCAGAAATTTTAGACGGCACGTATGCCATTTAATTTTAAGGGTAGTTTTAATTATTTTAAATATAGCAAAAATGTTGTTTTACTTGTTGTGTGGCGAAAAAAATAAAGTGTCAAGTTGATAGAATCTCATCCACTTATTGTTAAAAAAAAGTTATTAAATAGGTCATTATTATTATTAGAAAATTGTTTAACGACTGTTTATTTTAACGCAAACTGTAAACATTTACAATGTAGTGGTGCAACTGTGCAAGCATTTTTATTTATATTTTTTTAATACAACTGCAGAAGCTGGAGGATCTAGAGTTAAATAGTGAAGAAGAGGTCTGGATCATACAAATCCCTGTACAACTGGGTTCTTCAAATAAACCACCACTAGAACTGGCAGGAGAATTTTGATTTCACTGATCAATGACTCTGCAAAACCACTTGCCAGCCTTCAATCCAGCACAATTAGAGAAACCGAGATGATCCAGAACACAGCTGTGTATCAGATCTTCAATCAGCCAAAAGTACCACTGGCTAGTCGTCAGATTCATGGCTTTGTAATTGGCATATTCTATATTCTCATATAGTCTAGCACCAGCTCGAGAGCACTGCACGTTTACAATCATTTGAAACTAACCGGACACACAATTCATCCAAATAGAAATGTTTCTGCATTTTCTGTAAAAGAAAAACCCCCATGTACTTCTATGCTGATATGTAGGTTATTTAGGATGGCTCTGACACAAATGTTGTGTGAACGATGCAAAGAGAGAATGACACTTTTTTAATCTCAGACAGGACACAAGAATTTTCATCTCCGGTTTATTGAGGTTGAAATAAATTCAGCATTATAAACCTGTTTTCCCCAACATAATGTTTCCATTCAATTCATTTAAAAATGTATTCAACATTCAGCAATTCAGATTAAACATTTAAATAAAGTTAATCCATTTTTAAAAAAATTCTATTTCATTCCACAGTTTTATTATATTTCATGATTTTTTTTTTTTCACTTTAGATTTTTCTTACAAATCTTCACTTCAATAGAAGGTGTAAACTTGCAGAAACAAACAAAAACACAAAGAGAAAAAAACAAACAAAAACAACCAAAACAATAATTGAGAGGCAACACTGGAAGTGTAGGGCAGCATTTGCTCAGAGGTAATCGCTCTTCTCTCCTACCACTTGACTAATCGTTACCTTTTCAGGTTCTTCTGAGCCTGTTTGAGTAAAGTGTCGAAGTCTAGTGCATCAAATTTGCATTTTGTAGGCTGGGGATCGTAATTCCGGTTTGAGTCTGAAAGTAAAAAAATAAATAAATAAAAAAGAAAGATTAGCATTTTCAAAAACTTGGAGAAGATTTGACCAGTCAAAATTTGATTCATAAATGGAGAGGCTACACATTGCTAAAAAACTTTAGTGTGAGTGGTATCATTTATCAAGTAATTTATCCCCGCCACCATTTATACTCCGTTTAATCTTATTACAGGTGCATGTCATGAGTGGAGTTAAAAAATAAAAAAAAGAGAAGATGCTAAGCTCACCTAGATCAGCATAACTGCTTTTGCAGAACTGCCTCCTTCCTCCAAAGCACAGGTCAAATGGAAGCTCATTCTGCTCCCTCAGCTTGCTTCCATTCTCAATAGCATTAAACGCATCCTTCGTGCTGTAGTAAGTAACGAAGCCATAGTTGTCCCTGATAAAACAACATTGTTAGCTTTCTTTTTTTAGTAAAAACAATATACAAATACAATAAAAATAAATAAATATATACCCATTTTCTCTAAAGTGCACAGTGCACTCCTCAATCTTTCCGAAGAACGAGAAGCGTTCCTTAAGCTCTTTGCGAGTCATGCTTCCACGAATTCGTCCAACATAAACAACTCTCCGCTCCTCCTACATAAGACATTTCAATTAATACGTTATAGAAGTCACCAAAGGTGCTTCTGGAAAAGAGCTGAAGACACATCTTTCTTGATTAAAATACTCACAATTGCTTTCTCCTTGCTTCTTTGTAAATCCTCTTTGGGATTTTGTGAATACCGGTAATCAGCTCTCTGATTAGGGCTATCCAAAAAAAAACAAAAAAAACAAAACACTATGAGTTATAGTTAAATAAAACAACCTTAAAACATGTTGCTTAAGATAAAGCACAATATCTAAAATATAATATAAATGAAAATAAAAATTCAAAACATTAAAAGCTGTAATAGCATCTCAAAGAAACACTGAAACATGTGGCCAGTTCTCACCTTCTGTGACTTTTCCAGCGATGATGTCCTATGTCAGAGGAGCGGGATCTGGATCGAGAGCGGCTCCAGGATCCAGACCGTGAACTTGAATATGAATACCGTCGCCGGCGGGGAGGGGAAAATGACCTGGAGCTGGATCGGGAACGAGACCGAGATGAAGAACTGGATCTGCTGCTTGAGTGACGAGACCTGTATCTGTAAGACGTATAAAGAAACCACGTTTGCAAACATCCTCTAGATTAATGTGCTTTCAACATTTCTTATTAGAAATGTAAATAACCACACCAAAGCTGACCTTTTACTGGGTGGTGATCGTGATCTGGAGGACGACTCAGAGCTGGATTCTGAGCTACTAGAGGACTGGGCTCTGTATCTTCGCTTCGAGCGGCCCCTGTCCTGCTGGTACGGTCTGGAGGAACACTCAGAGAAGTTTGCAGATTTCTGCTGGTTGCATTTTGCATCCACCAGTAAAGAGCTTTCAGACTCGGGCCTGTTTGGAGAGGCGTCTGGAGTCTCCATGGCAGAGCTATTTAATGTGCACCCCCTATCGGTAGAAGATTGACTAGGGCTGAGATTTTTATGGGTTCCTTCTATAACTGAAGGAGTTGAAGTTTTGGAGATGCTGCTCTGGGCTGGCTTGTTGGCCGGCAGCTCAACTGTCTTGATTATGATGCTAGGCTGTTGTTTGACATTCCACCGACTACCAACTTCATTCTGACTGGATTCTTTTGGAGGGAGGCAGTAGTCGTGGTCAAGGGAGAAAGGCTGAGTCTGTGCAGTAGTAGTAGGGGTCTGAGGTTTGCTGCGCAGCTTATTTGATGGTAGTGGTCTTGCTTCTATCTGAATGGCCTTGTTAGGTATTGGCTTAAGGACCTCTGACTTCTTGGTTTTCCCCAGTAGTGAAACTGGCGCTATAGGCTTCCACATCTGGTGTGGGGGTGTAGCAGGAGGTGTAAGGCCTATGGGAAGTTAAACAGGCTTTACTTTTATTGAAAAAAAAAAAAAAACTAAACAAAAAGGCTTAAAAACGGCAATTTTGATATGCAGTGGCCACAAAATTTACACTTAAATGCATTTCATTGAGTGAGTGTGCATTATATAATGTCAAACCATGTACCATTTCTTTTAAATGATCAAGCTATACCTTTCACTGCCATTCAAACACAAATTTTTGAATAATAATATACAGTGCTGTACAAAAGTCTTAGGCCACTAGTATTTTCACCAACAAAAAAAGGTTTTAGGTGGTTTACTTCTATCTTTTGCGGTAGCGTGTCAGATGTAAATATCAGTTTACATTTCCATTGACTTCAACTTTTTTGTTGGTGAAAATACTAGTGGCCCAAGACTTTTGCACAGTACTGTGTGCGCATGTATGTATATATATTTATATATTATTCAGTAATGAATATATATCAAACCATATACCTATATGAAGGTGTATATATATATATATATAAAAAAAAAAACTTAAAAACAACCACATACAATAAAAACACTTTACCTGCTGTGCTTCCCAGGTCATGATTGCGGGTTTTCTCCACGGCCTTGGTTTCCACCTGCTGCTCTGAACTGAATACAAAAAAATATAAATGAATAAGCGGCAACAATGTCTTTAACACTGTTAAGCACTGAATTACTGGTGTTGTTAAAACATCACTCAGACAAACACAAGCTATTCTTATGTTTGTCTCCTTCCACCTTCACATTCTGAAGCCATGATAAGGGACTTCGTTTGTTTCGGTAGGTCTTGGTGAAATGTGGCCCGTGACCACACACACACAAACACGGAGTTTGGTGCGAGAGCAGCACAAGGGCTGTAGGGTAACTCCATCACTCTGCCTCATGATACTCACCTGGAGTTTCCTACAGCGGCTGCTCTACCACAGACCTCCGGTACACTCTGCTCTTCTTTGGCTGGAAAGACAAAGTAGGGTTGTGAATGAATGATACAAGATGGTAAGATGGGCAGACCCGTAAAAAAAATTAAGCAATCAGACTGTCCAGCGTCTAACAGAACTCTGCCACAAGCAGCACAATGCATTGTGGCACTGCATTTGCCCACTCAACAGCTGAGAAACAGCAGACTAAAGATAAATGCTTGCTTAATGGATATGCTGTCAGTTTTTAGCCCATGCATATGTACAGACAAAGAGAGCCAAATGGATTTAAAATGGTTTTGTTAACAGGGCAGAATTCCAGCAGTTCAATGAGCATGAGCACATAGCAGCTGCTTTCAATGAAGCCACGCCCTCTCTTAAAGAAACAGACCCTATTCTTCAGGGGTGGTGATGCAAACAAAACTGTTTATTATTAATAGCATAGCTCATACGGCACAGCTCATAATCAATCATCATATATTCAGGCTGCAAAGTTTCTTGATTATTACGCCGGAATAAGGGTATCGTTTCTAGTCACATTAACCTAGAAAACCACAACTTTTTTATTTTCCGTCAGGTTTAGTACATGACGTAACTACAGAGGCGTAGTAAAATTTTGAAAAGTAGTTGGAGTTGGAGAATGAACCTATTTTCAAAAAGTGTTCCTTTATTACATTAAGATGAGATGATTGCCACTGAGTCTGTGTCACAATCTGTGCTTGACCTGGCAACATAGACATTTTTTTCACCCCAGGAATGCCAACCTTTTCAGGTTTAAAATTTTAGCAAGGCCTAGTTGTTTACAAACGAATGGCCTGCATTCTAATGATGGCAGTATGGGTGTACATGTTCACTAAGAGAGCACTCGTTTCCAAAGAAAGCTCTGCTGTGCTCAGCACTAACATCCTTCACATGGTCTGCTTGACTTGTAGCATGATTTTAACAACCCTCATTGGTAAACAAATACTTGTAAGAGCTCCGAGATGATATCACTTACACTGAGACTCCTCAAACTGCTCCAAGAGGCTTGTAAGATCAGCAGCTTCAATACCTAAAAGACAATGTTTATTAAAAACCACTCCACAGAAATTATTACCCAACACTATGTGAACAAATGCTCACCAATTTCACTTGTGAAGGACTCAATCAGCTCAACTGTGCTGTTCTTCTGTTTGGGGATCTCAGAAGAAGCCATCCTCATCTGCTCTGCCAGTTCAACAACTTTGGCCTGAACTTGAGGCGAGAAAAATGGCTGAGCAGCTATTGGTGCAACATGAGGCTGTGACCGTGAGGTCAGCTTTTTAGAATTAGTTGGCAGGGTGTTTTTGGCTTGATCTGACACAGGGGCCAAAACAACTTGCTCGGTCTCTCTCTTCGCAGACACAGCAGCACCAGGTTTATGAGGGCTAGAGTTTGAACTCTGGACTTGTGTAGTGATCATCTGAGGTCTTGAGGGAGCTTTGGATGGAGCAGCATTGAGGTTGCCATGTAAACATTCCTTATTACTCTGTGCATTGAGACCTTGAGGGCATCCAGACATAGTAGACACTGATAATGAAACTGTCCTTTCAGGGACCACTTCAGCCACATGTCTAATGGTGGTAGAGGACTCAGTATGAATAGTGTTTTGAGGCATGCTGATGGGAGCAGGTAGTTTCTGGGGTGAGGGGTGAACTGATTGAGGTGAACTTTTAGATGTATCAGAAGGTGGAGAGGTTGGTTTAGAAGTTGCAGGTTTCTTAGAGGAAGCCATCAGAGAAGCCGGTGGGGTGAGCAAGGCTTCAGGCGTTGGGGGAGCAGCAGGGCCTCTTGGGTGCCATGCAGGCATGATTTCAGGTGCAAGGTCTTTTTTAACAGGAGTATGCGTGGTTCTGCGTGGATCTCTGGGGTTGGGGTCAGGCAGGCAGGGTATTGGGGGAAGCTCCTTGGGAGGCTCAGGCAACTTGGGCCATTTAGTGCTGTAATCCTCAGTTTTGTCCACCGGATCTGGTCTTTTTTGCTGGCGAAGGAGACGGTATTGCTGTAAACTGAGAGGTTTGGGCTTAGTTTCATTACGCTGACAAACAGCAAGCTGTTCGCCAACAAGCTCTTCTTTTGAGGGTGGTTCTTCCACCACAAAATTTTCAAGTGGTTTGTTCTCTGGCTGCGCGTCAGTGATCTTTGCTTCAGCTTGAGGGGTTGTGATATGCTCCTTCTCAACCTGCGGTTTAAGAGTTGTCAACTCTGTAGGACGATCAAGTTTAGGGTTTTTGGGCTCTGCTGATGAGAGCACAGGTGAGAAAGTCACCTTTTTCTTCTTTTGTTCTTCCGGGAGTTTCTTCTGTGACTCTTCTTTTACTCTTGAGCTTCTCAAAACTCTCTGTTCAACCAGAGGGGCTTTAAGAAGCTTACTTTTCTTTTTCCCTTTACATACCTTTATAGCTTCTTTCTCTTCCACAGGAAGTACTTCAGAAGTAGGTCTGACTTTTTCAGGCTTTGGTTCTGGCTTGTCTATGCAATTCTCTGGGACTCTTTGTTCACCTTCTGCAGAGTCTGTGTGAGCAAGAGGGATGCTGAGATCTGGGATTGCCAAGATGGGCTCTCCATGCTCTCCTTGATCAACCACTTCTAGCACAAGGCCCCTCTCGGGCAGAAGATGCTCTTGTCCCTCTTCTCCTTCCACACATAATGTCATGCAGTAAGGGTGCATGTGTTTTACTAAATCACTGAGAGTGACAGGCATACTCTCCCCATCCTGTTCTAAGGATACAGGAAGGCACCAGTCAAATTCATCAAGTGATGACAAATCAATATTGGCTATAGGGGTTGAAAAACTAGCATCTCCATCTTCCTCTTCTCCTTCACTATTCTGCTGGGACACTCTTTGCATTCGTGGGAGACTCTACAAAAAACAAAACCTCAGTTAGAACCGCTCACACTGCCCTCTAAAATGAATAAAAATGAATCTAATAACGATATGCTATAAATTGTTGTTTTTCCAAATACTGACGAAGGAAGAATTGAGAACTTAAATACCTTCCCAGGAAATTGTCTTGTGTAAATCATTGACTCTGGAGGAGACCGTGTGAGGAACTTTCTTAGCTAGAGTGAAAAAAAAAATTAAATCTTAAAATTCATTGAACTGTTGTAATAGAATAAACAACTAGTGCATTCCTGACATGCTCAGACAGTTAAAGAGCAGCTCAAGACTCACTGGTGAATGTTCCTGACCCTTCTGCCCTGAAAACAGGTCTGAATCCGGCAGAGTGTCAAAAGGGGACAAGTTTTCATCATCAACATTGTCAAGTATTTCAGTGAGAGCTGTGAGCAGTGTTGCTTCACTTTCCTCATCAATATTACTTTTAACCTAAAACAGAGGAAACAATGTATAAATGCCATGAGTGAAATCAAAACAAGCGGCATTCAACAAAACATTATACTGTAAACAATTCATGCAACGAACAAGTCTTCTGTGAACAGTTTATAAAAGGCTTTATTTACTTCTCCAGTGGGACTGTCTTCAAAAATGGACAAAATAGAAGGATCAAGGCAGCCTTGTAAAGCCTCCAGAGCATCTCCATTGCTAAGGCCGGTATACTCCAGACAGCTTGCAGTGAAGCTTTCCACCTGCAAAAGGAGGGAAAAACATTTTAAAGTTGGCATGAAAAAGAAACTGTGACTGTCTTTTCTTCTCTATTGTGATGTAAATCTTAGTTAAACGGCCTTGTTTATGAGAAAATGGAGAAAGACAACAACATTTCTTAAACACTTTAAGTACTAATATTTATTATTAAGTATGTGTCTAAAACCATAAACCACTGCAAGGTGGCATATGGCACTGGGTAATGTTGTAAACAAGTTCATGTTCCTAAATGAAAAAAAAACAACAAAAACAACTGCAAATAATGTACTCTGTCTTTGGGCCTTGTAATTGCTGGCCTGTCTGGTAGCAGCTGATGTTATGCTCAGCTTTGGTGTTAATACAGTTCACAGCATCATTTATTAAGATAACTCAAGTGAAATGTTGTTAAAACCCAATTTTTGTTGGCATTCTTTTAATATTTCCCATTAACTCGAAAACAAAAACTTTTTGAGCCATTTAAACACGGAGAAAATTATGAAAGTCATAAATGTTAAATTGTGTTTAATATGAAACACACTAAACGTACGCATAGCCAGTTAATAAACGCGTTCATTTAAATTACAACCACGTGTTGCCCACATCGCGTCATCCTGCCGCAGTGCATTACTGG
>JAUMHR010000016.1:1036228-1056342 GCA_032361145.1 Enteromius fasciolatus | reverse complement strand
GCACCCAGTCCAAACACTGCACACACTGAGCCTGGTGTGACCTTCACACAAACACAAATCATTTTCTAGTGGAAAGCTCCTTACTGTTCAAACTACAACTATTTGAACACTTAGGTTACAAAAAAATTGCAAACTATAGTAAGGGATAAGGGATAATAAAATATTTATTATTTATAATAAATAAATAATATAATACAATAATAAAAAAATGTTTTAACAGGGGAATCATCTTCTATTCACTGCTGAAATCTACTGCTTTTGCTTTCACCGTACATGTTGTAGGGCCTATTTAATGTTGAAGTGTTCATTTTCATTTTAACTTGTGGTTAAGCATTTTTAAGCCACAGAATGGTGCTAAACTGTTACTAACGGTCAAGATAACTCATAGTCCCCGGATGAGTCTGTGTTATTAGTTTTACCGGTTGTTTTCTGGGAATAACAAACCTCAGAATGTGGCAAGTGACCAATCAGAATCGAGTATTCCACAAAGCCGTGTAATAATTTCCTTCAATAAGTGGCATCTGCATTTTTGTCTTATTTTTTATCCTTTAAAAAAAACTAGTAAAAAAAAAATTGTCATAACATATACTTTTCAATCATTTGCATTCAGTACTAACCTACATCAGTTTGTCATAATTTAAAGAGTTTGAAAAGAGCAATTGTTAAAAGAAGATTTTGAAAATATTAAGACAGGTGTAGTAATCATATTGGTTTCTGTTGACAATGTTAATTGCTAATTTCTGTAATGCAACATGGAAACATCACATCAGAAAAATATGCCAAGTAAGCGTCTTAAATGTCTTCTTGAGCATCTATACAAACCCCAGCTGTGTTGACAGCAGCTCCATAACCGGTAGTGATGCCGCAGCCAAGAAGACACACTCGGTCGAGTGGGGCATCGTCACGAATCTTGACCACATAAATCTGGTTGATGACGATGTACTCAGAGAAAGTACCGGTGTTTGTGAACTGCAGGATGGGCTGACCACGGCAAGTGAAACGCGTTGTGGGATATGACATCAAATCAACATGATAATTTACCCTGACAAAAAAAACATTTTTTTAAGGTTTCAGAAACAGAAGGATGAATGAAATATGTGAAAATATGTTGTTTGTATTTCTCACCAGTTGCGGTCACACAAGTTTGATTTTGGACACTTGCAGAACCTGCATTCTCCACACTGAGCAACCGAGACTGGAATGACCTTATCACCTGTTCACCGCAATACACAGATGTATTTTTGCTGTTATTATGACAACATAATTACACTAAGAGTTATGGGGAATTAAAAAATCTGTCATTCACTCATCTTTACTCATCCCAAACAGAATGACAATCAGGGAAACTAAGAGAAACTAGGTGAAGGAGGGAAGAACAGAGGAAGGTGGACTGGAACAGGTCTGAGACAAGGAGAGCCTCCAGGGCAAATCAGGGAGTTAAGGGGTCATGGTGGAGCTGGCACCTCGTGGAGCCATGGAGGTGCCAACCATTCAGCAGGCCTTGCTGTTTGCTTTATAATCTTTAACCTAAATATTGCATCACTTGTAATGAGTGCACAAAAAAATGTCCGTGATTTTAACGGTAAAGAACTGTGAAAATGCTATGGTAAAAACCTGTAAAATGGTTAATGGTAAATTCCTGTAAATTTTACAGGGAAAAAACATAAACTGACATTATAGTTTGATCTGAAAACAGATTTCAGTACTTTAATAGGTTGGTATATTAACATTATATCAGTTAATGAAATTAACCTAAAATGTTGTTACTGTATTTTTTATACAATTAACAATCCTTTAAAATATATTCACAGAAGCAATGCTGGAGAACTCAAGTTTAAATGCAGCTATACCAACACAAATCATACCCAATCCAAGACAAAGGAACAGAGGAAAACAGGTCTTAAGTGAATATACATAAACAGGATAAATAATCAACACAGGTGAACAGAATGGCAATCAGGGAAACTAGGTCAAGGAGAACAGAAAACAGTGAAAACTATGTGACATCAAATCAGATTCACGAATCAGCTGATAATGTTACTTATAATAAGCTGATTCATGAACTGTAAAATTATGGGGGCTAAAGGACTGAAGAAATGATAAACAATTTCTTGCTGAACTACATTTTTTTTAAAGTAGAAATGAAGACATTTTAGTTTGTGACCTGGTTTGAACTCAGTGACTCCAGGTCCCACACTCTCCACCACACCACCGCCCTCATGTCCCAGGACAGTGGGAAAACCTTTCTTGTTCTTCCCTTCAAACAGGTGAAAAATCTCGGTGTGACACAGACTTGAAGTTATAATCTATAAGATGGAGAAAATCCTTGTTTGCCAAAACAAGTTAATAGTGTTGCATGCTTTAACAAGTGATTTTCAGTTAGTTCTTTGGGTTTTTGACAACTTTCATGGGACATTTCTGACCTTAATTCGTATTTCTTCTTCCTGAGGTGGGCCGACTTCTATTTCCTCTATTACCAGAGGCGCATTGGGCTCCCAGGCAACAGCAGCCCGACATTTAATCACCTTTAGCACACAGAACAACTTAATTTGTTAAGTTTTATAGACATTTAATGGTTGACTACAGATATGTGGTTCCACGATCTTTGCTCTCTAACCGAAGTTGGAGGATGTCCAGCCATTGAAATCAAGAAAACGTTTTTACAGCCACAAGAACCCTGTGATTTCACCATCACTAAAGATAAATATTAACTCAGTGAAACTGCATATGTAGTCAGTTTGATGAAAACTAAGAGAGATAATAGAACCTTAAAAAATATGCTGCACTTTTTTAATTGCCTTATTAGAGGACTTACAAGAGAATATTACAAGAGATGTTTTTCATGAAGAGTTTACAAGAGATGCACAAATGTCACTTTGCACTTGTACATGTGGCATTCAAACCTCTTTATATAAGCTTTATATATTATTTAGTCTTTATGAATAGTCTATAATTCTTATACATATTGCATTCTAGTTAGTAAAGAAGTGCAATCAATCGTGCATCACAATAATAAGATACATAAGCATGTAATACATAACATTGATCTTGATTCCCCCCCCCCCCTTAATTTAACCAGTGTTTGTTCATGATTATAGTGGCTCAAAATATCCAGTCTCATTAGTCTTATTTATTTAACATTAGGCCTAAGATGATTATATGTAATCAAATTTTACTTTACTGTAGATGTCTTTGTCTGTAAATTGTCTCCATATGCGATCAATAGGTCAAAGAAAATGAACGTATATGGAATTGGAGTCATATTAAAAATGCATTAACTGCTCTGCATCACAAAAGAAAAGAGACCAAAAGACAGGTTTACGAACCTTCCCTGCAGTGGCCATTTCCCAGTGTAGTCGTTTTGCTGAGACGATTGCAAAGGAGCACAGAGATTCTGTGGAGCCTGTTCTTATACTATGGTTATAGATGAGCAATCTCTCTCTCTCTCTCTCTCACACACACACACACACACATAAACACATACACGTAGATATCTGTGGTTTATGGGGACTCTCCATAGAACTAATGGTTTTTATTCTGTACAAATCGTATTTTCTATTGCCCTACACCAGCCCTACACCTAAACCTAACCCGGCTTACAGGACACTTACATTTTTAGATTTTCAAAAAAAAATAATAATTTTAGTAGCTATGTTTTTTAAGCCTTTTAAAATTACTGGGACATTGACAATTTACAATTATATATATATATAATTATTATTATTATTATATAATAATATAAATCACATAATAAATAAACAATAATTCACCAATACCAACACACACCCACATACTGATCAAAAACATGAATGTAAAAATATATGGATATTAACTGACATATTTAAATGCAGATTGTTACTCTACTGTATTTTTTTTTTTAATATTTACACTTTTGACAATATTGTTTATAAGAGGTATTCAGTGCTAAGAGCATTATAAATATGATTAAAGCAGTTGTTAAAAAGCATATTTAGTGTAAAAGTCAACTGCAATTCTCGTATTTTTCAAGACATGGGGAGCATGAGAAAAGTCGCCCTCTAGTGTAATTATGTGGAGAACACAAGACTGACACTTCAACTGGGCAAAGATAGTGAATATGTACATGCATTTTAGGATATGGTGAATAGTTTGTAATATACATTCCTAACTTGCTATTTTTGTTTGTAATTGTTCAGACATATTTTAAATGCACTTACCAATTATTCCATGGCCTCTCTCCAGCACAGTGTGAATAAAATTGATTGAAAAAAAAAAACTCTTTAGAAGCGAAAACAACAAGCTTTCATTCCAATTGATTTCTGAATAGATTATATGTAGTCTAGTGAGGGCAGTCCATTATAATTCCATTATAATCATCTTTTTATACTGCACAATTAGTCTTTTATTGACGTCACATCACGTCTATACTTTCTTGTTACGGTTACAATGGCTAATCAGAGGTGTGCAAGACATCTATGTCTGTGATTGGCTACACTGCTCAACGCTCTCAAGTGTTGCCAGAGGTGGACAAAGTACACAAATCCATTACTTGAGAGAAGGTATAGATACAACTGGTCAAATATTACTGCATTTCAAGTGAAAGTTGTCAACAAAAATTTTTACTTAAGTGAAATTATAGAAGTACTTGCTTTTAAAAGTACTTTTTAAAAGTAATGCATATTTTAATTTTCGTTGCATTGTTTTATGTTATACTGCAATGCCTTATAAATATGAAGCAACCTATTGAATACACTGACTAGTTTGTAATATGACTTTGGGACAGTCATAATTAAATGCTTACCAGTAAAACATCTCAGAAGTATATTTCCATTGTCATTCACAATATTGAGCACTCCAGGGTGACTATGAACATGAAATTATTCTGCCCTTGCTTCCTGTTTCACATGAATGTAAATAGGAGGGAAAACAAGAGCAAAATTCTCTTAATCATCCATCACAAAGAATATACAAAGAATATATTTCTGATGTGAAGCAAAAGATGTGATCTTCACAAATTAGTAAAGTGACTTTAACACTTCTACCCATCATCACAAAACAGCATGGCAGTGTTCTTCCACAGCTGTTGCAATGAAGTGTATTTATTCATCCACATTTGAATCAAGTGTACAGGGAGACTTCTTTAATCAGAAAAAATACAAATAAAAACTAATAATCCGACCTTCTAACTCAACTACACAACCATCGCTATATAACTGCCCAACAGCAACACTACTTTACGTGTAGGCAAAACATTTTGTTTTGAAACCAATTATACTGTCTCTTACAGGTCACTAATAGGCTGTCTAGCACATATAAAAACACCACATAAAGTACATGAGTATTTAGTAATCTGAATCTTCTCTCACACTACAAAATTCATTCATATCTCTATGGATTTTAATTGTGTTTCAAAGTTTGTCTACTTTTATTATAGTGTGCTCAGTTAAACAAATATTTAATAGAGTTGGAATATCATGTACCATCACTTCACAAAAGTCTGGATGTATATTCCACAAAGAAATCAACAATTTTTTGCTCTAATTCTGCAAAATGATGAATATAGAATTTGCATCAGCTGTGTCTTCTTTTTTAACATTTCATTGAGTTTATTAAGTACTCATGTGATGTGCTCGCTTTAACATGTCTTAAGAGAAAACTGGCTCAACTCACCCTGCTCTTCCCTATAATTGATTTAAACAGATGTGCATTAAGCAATGCAAATGCAAGGTATAGAGCAATAGAATAAAATTGAATTTTTCATATAAGTGATTTGCAATAACTAGAAATTATTATTATTTGCTAGTTTTGCTGTGGGGAAAGTGCTTTGCACCACTGCAATAAAAACACAGTCCTAGTTGAAATACAGTGTCCAGATGTCAGACAAAACTCTGCTAACAAGTCCAAATTAAACTCATATGTCTGCAGCTCTGGTGTACAGTGTGTTTGTCTGATGTGATGCACACTAATGATCTTTAGAGGGTGCACTTGCACAGAGGGATATCTGTGTTGTGATCTGAAGAAGCTTGTGTCTAGTGAAGCCTGGTATCCGCTATCGTGAGCTGGGAAACATCATCCAGAAACACACGGTTTCTCTGCGGTACGGAGCTACTGTGGCCACGTCATTCACAAACTGTTCCTCACGGCACCAAACATACCACTATGTGCCAGCGGGTATAACATCTTGTCAAAAAGACACAGTGTGAATGATACAAGCATTGCACTGTGATATAATCAAAACTGCAGAGAGTGCAAACACTGTTACAGCTTGTTTTATGTATTTCTACAGAGTATAAAGTAGTAGCCTCATAAGCTGCTCTAGAAATGTAATTATGTGGTGTAACATAAGGACTATGGGGGTTGGCAACACAATGGCCTAACAAACACAATGATTTCCATGATTATGTGACCACAAAGTAATCATCTTAAAAATATGATTAGAAATATCAAGCATGTTGGCTGTGTGAGGTCTGCTTCACTGTGTTTGTATGCCTGGCTCATTGCAGTTCAGTGTTTGTTTGGTACAAACTCTCTAAATCTTATCAAATAAAAACCGAAAGAGGAAAAGTCTTCACAGATAAAAGAGTGCCTCATAAGATTATCGCACATTTTACACGTTTTTCATTAACTTCTTCCAGCGTTTCAATTAAATTGATCTTGTTTGAGAGAGAATGTGTCTGTGAACACCTAAGGGAAACATTAGGTTAAGTAGGCTAAATGGTTTAATCATTTTCTGATCATTGCCACTTAAAGAGCAATGTGAAAGGCTGATAAGTTGTCACTGGTGCTCTTTGCTGGTTCAATGCATCTCATAAAATTTTTTGTTTACATTTTGCTGTATTTTGGCCCATTGGGTCTATTTTCTGCAGTCATCCAAGAGGTTCATCTGTGCTAAATTATTTCTGCTGCTTTTCACATCATTTATCTTTTAGCTAGACTGAACTGGAGTAAGATTTATACCTTTAGTTTTATCTACACCTTTCAGAAATAGTTTCAGCATTTTAAACTGGCATTGGATATGTCTGCATTAGGGCTGAGCAATCTATTCCCATCAGTTCATCTTAAAAGTTTTTTAGAAGAGTCTGGAAAAACATTTCTGCAAGTTGAGGCCGAACTGACAAGCCGAAACAGACATATATGAAGAAAGCATTTGAGAAAGACAAAATGTAAAGTGTTTAGTGTGTTTACCAGTTTCTGGTTTCAAGCCGCAGCTGCAAATTTTGTAATGCTTCCCAACATTCCCATGATGGTTATGTAAGCAAGACAAATGCTGGAGAGTCTGGCTCAGAAGAGAGAAATAAACTATGTTGACGGCATCATAAATTGGTTATACAGAACCACTTGAAATGATTTACATGCTTGTCTATCTTTTTATTTGGCAGAGATAGCATTTTCTTGCAAAACTTTGCATTTTGCCTTGCAGATGAATAGATCTGTTTTTATGTTAAACATTAACGCTTACATGCACTTGGGAATCACTTAATAAAGCAGAGGGCTGGAACATGCTATTAAAGAGGATCCTTAAATGCTCCCAGCTGCTACTGAAACACTGCAAAAAAGGGAGTATGCTGAATATAACCCCTAGAAAACCCCTGGTTAGGTGAAGAGGATTGCTTCTTATTTGGATATATTCAGGATGCATCGAATGCTGTAAATAGGAAACAACGATTAGGACTTTATTATTTACAATAGACCTCAAATACAGTTGTAGATTGAAAAATATACCAGTCTCCAGTCTTCATGAGGCTGATGGCATCGTTGACCTGCTCCAGACTCATTTTGTGGGTTATGAACTCATCAAGCTTTATTTTGCCGGTCATGTAGTCGCAAACCAGATTTGGAACAGAGTCCTTGCTTTTAAAACCTTTACACAACCAGAAATCAACGTACTGTATGCACAAGCATGTTCTCAAGTTCCTTAAAATCATTAAC
This sequence comes from Enteromius fasciolatus, assembly GCA_032361145.1. Taxonomy (NCBI): domain Eukaryota; kingdom Metazoa; phylum Chordata; class Actinopteri; order Cypriniformes; family Cyprinidae; genus Enteromius; species Enteromius fasciolatus. Next base: position 1,048,434 of record JAUMHR010000016.1, on the reverse strand, counting down.
TGACACCTTGATTACCTCCAAACAGAGATCCTTTCCAGATTTTCCCAGATATGAGCTGAATTGGCTTTGCAGAGAATTCCTTCACATCAGTCCAGCCAACCAAAACACTCACACCCCAGCCTTTAACACATGACTCGAGCGCAGTCCTCTGAGGTCAAAGATGCATTAATTCACATATTTTAAGTACTGAAAGCTTTTAAATGAGTTAGTACATAAATGAACCTTTCACAAACGTGTCAGGCAGGTCTTACCATTACTTCAGTGTTGCCCACACACTCGAGTGAGAAATCCACTCCTCCATTGGTAAGTTCTGCCAGCACTTCAGAGATGGGTTTATTGTATGCCTTCGGATTCAGAAAATCAGTGGCACCAAAGACCTTTGCCTTCTCAAACTTCTGCTCATTAATATCCACAGCAAAGATGCGGGAGGCTCCAGCGTTTTTACAGCCCATGACTGCAGCCAGTCCTACTGCACCCAGTCCAAACACTGCACACACTGAGCCTGGTGTGACCTTCACACAAACACATGAATTACTAGTGTGAAGCATTTTAACGTTCACCAAATACCAGTTGGACATTTATTCATATATATCCACTCAATGACATTCACAGAGCTGTCTATAAGCCACTCTTGCTGTGTGCTTAGGGTCATTGTCCTGTTCAAAGGTGAACCTTCTCCTCAGTCTGAGCTTCTGAATGCTCTAACCTAGTTTTTCATATCTCTATATTTTGCTGCACTGAGTGTTCCTTCTACTCTGAAGAATCCCTCTAAAAAAACAGCTCTACAACATGAGGCTGACACCAGGACACTTTACTTCTGGGATGCTACTCTGTAGGTGATGAGCAGAGCTTGTTTCCTTCAAGTATGATGCTTAGAATTGAGGGTCATCAGACCAGAAAGTCTTGTTTCTCAAAATTTGAGGGTCTTTTTTTTTAATATAAATTCCAAGAGTGTTTTCCTGTGTCTTAACCAATTGAGTATTGCCAAACCCCAACTGGTGTAGTTTTGCAGTGAGTTTTGCCCTTCTATAAATTTATCCTATCCACTTATGATCACAGAGCTCAACTAGAGTGACCATCAGCTTCTTGGTCACAACAGTAACCAAAGCCCTTGCTATCACTATCACCCATCACTTGCTCAGTTTGGCCAGGGGACCAGGGGACTCGTCTATAAAATGTTTCACAGAAACTATCCTAAAGTTGATCTTATGATATTTTCTCGAATAAGCGTGCATTAAATTCATAGAATGAACAAACAAACAGAAAATACATGTATGCCATTCTTTCACATGTAAAATCTATGAATCGCAAATGATTGTGAAATTGCCAGCAAATTAATAATTTCAGCTCTCTGCGTTCTAACCGACTCCTAATTAAGGTAATTGACATAGAAATGTACAATAAAAAGTGCGGACGTCTGCTGAGACCCTGACGTGACTGTGTTGGATATATATATCGTACTCACATTTTTTCATGAGTTCGCGTTTCTGAGCTCTACATGCAGTTCCTTTGACCTCAGTGCTTGGTTTCTGCTCTGATATGCATTATCATATGCTAGACCTTTTATTAAGACAAGTGTGCCTTTCCAAATCCTACCCATTCAATTGAATTTGCAACAGGCTAACTTCATTTGAAGTGTAGTAACATCTATAAGCAATATGAATGCTCCTGAGCTAAATTTCAACTGTCTCAGATAAGAGTATGAATACTTATGCAAAGGAATCGATTTAGCTATTTACTGTATATTAAATAAATTTGCAAGATGTCAAAAACTCATTTTTTTTTGGTTTACAATTACGGTGTATGAAGTGTAAATTGATGTGGTTTAAAAAGTTTTAAAATATTCTTCACATGCTAAAGGTTCTTTATAGAACCATTTAGACTAAAAGGTTCTTCTATGGCATCGTGAAGCACCTTTTTTTTTTTTTAAAAGAGTGCAGGTATGAATACTTTTGCAAGGCACTGTGTCTAAATACTGTAGTCCAAAATATCCAAAATAGTCCAAGCCTTTGAAATGATACTTTTATAAAGAGAAATGAAAAACGTCTATAAATGAGCCAGTGAATTATTCACTCAACTAAATTGCTTGTACAAACAGATTCTTTCGATAATACACTGGGGTTTGCAAGTGTCTACGGGTTATCAAATTAAGAAACACTTAATAAAAAGTTAAATAATTAATTTGTTTGCCTCCATGTCTTGTAAGCATTAACTGATATTAAAGCACCATGCCCTGGAATACATTGTTAAATTATTGAACTAGGAACTGAAAGTCTAAAGTAAATATTTAATTTTTTGTTTCTTCATAAGCTGTATAGCACAGCTGAGATAAACATTAAACCTTTAATTTTGTCAAATGTTTTCTTAGTGTCCTTGTGCTCTCTTTCTTTAAAATGAATGGCCCTTGATTCATCATTTTGTAATATGAAGCAAAAAGTGGAGCTTAAGTGTCCAGATACTTCTTGAGTGCACACAACATCTATACACACCCCAGCTGTGTTGACAGCAGCTCCATAACCGGTAGAGATGCCGCAGCCGAGCAGACACACGCGCTCGAGTGGGGCATCATCATGAATCTTGGCCACAGCAATCTGGTTGATGACAGTGTACTCAGAGAAGGTACTGGTGGCCATGAACTGTAGTATGGGCTGACCCCGGCAGGTGAAACGTGTTGTAGGATCAGACATAATGTCATGATATTTGCTTGACCTGAAAGAAAAAAGGTACATTCCCAAAAGTGAATGTAATAGAAGTTGTTATGTTGTTTGCATTTCTTACCAGTTGCGGTCACACAGGTTTGTTTTTGGACACTTGCAGAACCTGCATTCTCCACACTGAGAGAGGAACAGTGGAATGACCTTGTCACCTGTTCACCAGAACAAATAGACTTATTTTTTTACAAAGACATGAGAGTGAGCCATGAATTTTTTTATTTTTGAGCGAACTCTGCTTTTTAGAAAGAAATAAAGACTTGGAGATGTAGTTTTATTCCGTGACCTGGTTTGAACTCAGTGACTCCAGGTCCCACACTCTCCACCACACCAGCGCCCTCATGTCCCAGGACAGTGGGAAAACCTCGCTTGTCCTTCCCTTCAAACAGGTGGTAAAGGTCGGTGTGACAAACACCTGTAGCTACAACCTTGAAAACAAGAGAAAAACCTGTCAACCAGTTACGGTTAACAACATAAATGTGATTTGACAACTTTCATGATACAGTTCCCACCTTAATTCTTATTTCTCCTTTCTGTGGTGGGGCGACTTCTATTTCCTCCATCATCAGGGGTGCATTGGGCTCCCAGGCAACAGCAGCCCGACATTTAATCACCTTTAGCACACAGAAGAACTTGGTTCAGTATGTTTTATAGATATTTAATGGTTGACTACAGATGTTTATATAACCGCAGTGCTCGAGCGGTCGCATGATATACACTCTTTAACTGTAGTTGGAGGTTGTCCAGCTGTTTGGCTTAAACCAATGGAAACATTAAACATCTGTTTTTAGAGCCACAAATATCTGTGATTTCACAATCAAGGGTAAATATTAACTTGGACGAAATTGCCAGAACACTTTTGTTTGTAGTTGTATCGTAGCTTAATAGTTTCCATTTGGCTGTAAACTGGCAGATCGGCCAATAAAAACAACAGAAAAATGTTTTGTTTTGTTTTTTTCACTACATTACAAGTATATTATATTTAGCAGTTTTTCATATATTGCATTAGCTATAAGTCATTTGTGCATTGCAGTAATCACATATACACAAGTTACCACATGCGATACAAGACATTTATTTTGCATGTTTTTCTTAACCTTAAGTTTTTTGGCTTATATTTTTTAAGCATAAGATACATTGGATGGCTTCAAGCATAATTTCATAACATTCTAATGAGAGTCTCTTTAAAAATGTTAGCATTACATTGCTCAGATCAAATGTCTTTGCACTGTAAACTGTTCCTCAATAGATCAACTGGAATAAGCTTAAATGTATTAAGGGATTGGAGTCGTATTAAAAATGCATTAACTGCTCTGCAGCACAAATAAAGAGAGACCAAAAGACAAGTTTACAAACCTTTCCTGCAGTGGCCATTTCCCAACGCAGTCGTGTTGCTGTGATGAATGCAAAGAGATTCAAAGAGAGAGGCAGATATTCTTTGGTGCTGGTTTTTATACTCTGGTATAATGTTGATGTAGCATTATCTCCCTCCTCTCTCCCTCTCTCTCTCTCTCCTCTCTCTTTCTTTTACTGAAATAAGACTGCAACTTAATATAGCAAATACATATTGAGAGTATTAAAGATTTTGTATTTTATTTTTCTTCTTAATTCAGGGTTATACATGAAATGCTTTCAAGTATGTCAATTTTATAAAACAAGTATATATCTGGAACCCCTTGCCAGTAATGCATTTTCTGAAAGCATTGTTTAAGTAAATCATATATATGAGTTTTTTATGATCTAGCAATGCTTTTGGGAGATACAACTTGATGGAATTCTGTGTAATAACAGTGTGACAACAAATTATTTAAAACAATGGTGTTTTTTATTATGATAACCCAGTTCAAATACATTGCAGAATGATTGAAGATATAAATTCTTTAAAAAAAAATGAAAATCTAAAACCCAACACCACCCAAAAATAAAGCATTGTGGCATACAGAAAGAAATAATTTGGTAAAATGAATTTATGGCATATATTAACACTGAAAGTTTTGGCATTGTACCCGCAGTTATGAATAATGAATTGTAGTCTTACACATCAAATAAAGTTTTTAAATCAGTACCAAAAAATAAATCACAATCAAATGTGATTTGCGTGGAGTGAAGTCGTCTTGCAAAGATATTCACAGTTACATAAAAAGCAGCTTAACCTTGCTTAAAAAGTTAGAGTTCATTCAATAATTTTCATAAAGAAAACACTTAAGTGCAATAAAAACAGGCCTTTTCATACTTAATGATCCTGAATATGGGTCATAACGCATAGCAAAATTTGCATAATGAATATTTCCCTGTTACGAAATGATCCTTTGATTTCATTGATGCGGATATTGCAACATGAATCTTCGAAAAAAAAACAGACATGAGCAGATTACAATAAAATCAACTAAAAAAACGAAATCAAATGGGAATTTACAGCACATATCGTAGGTCTTTTATCACATACGGTTTGATTTTAATACAGTGTCTTCCTCTGCTCAGACTATTTGAGCATTTTATTTAATTCATACTTACAATCCCAGCAGCCCCAAAACATTCACATGCAGTAGTATAAACACATTCAAGTTTTAACACACAATGATTATTATTCCCTGGTATGTTTCCCAAGACATGTTTAGGGGGAAATGAGGAAGGTTGCCCTCTAGTGCAATTGTGTGGAGAATGCAAGACTGATACCTGGGCGAATAAGAGTAATACATTCAACAACGGTAATGACCGTATAACTGATATGTACAGCTGTCATTAGAATCTGGTTGTGCACCCATTGTGTCAATGCAAATATTGAAGGGAAGCATGCTTTTCACAAGTACCTTTCACAGCTAACATACAGTTCACACAGAATCATTCCAGCAGTAAATCCTCTGATTATCTTCATTAACTCACCCATATTAAAAGGCCCAACTATACGGATCAGGTTAAACTTTCAAATGACATTCACAAAGCTCATCTGTTATAGAAAGGAGTCTCTCCTCTCTTTGACTGGCACTGGATGTGGGTGGCAAATTAACCTTCATCTGTCTGTCTAACTTCACATCTGTTATTTTTGGATATAAATGATAATAATGCATAGAGTTCCCACAAGACCAAGGGCTTGGATACCCAGGAACCAGAGCAGCATCCAAAACACCAGCACGACCACAGGCTCCACGATCTTCTCTCCAAAGTAAAGCTGAGTAAAACCAATGCCCCTCAAACACTTATTGACCTCCCCGAAAAGAGTGCCCAGCCTCTCGCAGTCATCCACCATTGGAGCCTCTGGCTGTGGCTCTGCTACAGAGTGACTGTGTGGTCTTTCTCTTCCCCTGAGGTCATTCTGAGAGCAAAGACAGTTGACTACATCACACAATGCTTTTTTAAGGCAAATCTACGGTGGCCGAGAGAGCTCAACGTGCTGCAACTTTAGAAAACACATGCAAACATAAAAAAACACATGCAAATAGAGGAAAACACATGCAAACATAAAAAAGCACATACAAACAGAAAAAAAAAATCATATGCAAATAGAGGAAAACACATGCAAACAGAAAAAAAACACATGCAAACAGAAGAAACACATGCAAAGTTTTTTTTTGTTTATTTTAACAACCTGATCATACAGTCTTTTGGATATTATTAGACTTATCTGACGACTGACACACTTAACTGCGAAACATTATTTTAATGCTATTTTAGCTACAGTTACTCTCAGATGGGTTTGTCACTTTTTGAGGTCCCTTTGAAACATTTCCGTTGAGCTATTTGCAGCACGTTTTTGTGTTTGGTTGCGTTGCGAGAATTTGCAGCGCCTGTTTTGTCAAACTGATGAAGATGTTTTCTTAATGTGTTGTCGTTTTTTCTGTGTTTTTTAAGTTGCAGCGCGTTAAGCTCTCTCGGCCACCGTACAAATCAGAAAGAGAAAATACTGTACAAGATGACACCACATGACCATGGGGTGAGAGTATGTGTGGGAGTTTGATTATATGTAGTCATGCTAAATATAGGCAGGCAAAAAAAAAACTGTTTGGTATACTTGGGTTTCATTATTTAGCTAAAGTAAGCTGAAAAGAGATATTGTTGAGGCTTAACAGATTACACTGAATGCCATGAATATCATGTTATAGCTAATGAATGTGACAACACCGTTGTATTCATAGAGCAAGGCTGCTGCTTGATGTAGAAATCTCTTGACTAAGAAAGGGAGAGTATGCAGTTCTAGATAAAACTAAACCAGTGTTGCGCCATTTCCGAGCAAAAGAAATATGAAATGACGTCATATACTCTCATGTAACTGTTTTTTGTTATTATTTTAAATATTAAATTATTATTTTTTAAATCTCAGCTAAATGTTTTGTAGAGCTGGATCAGATGTGACACTCTTACCTGTTCGTTGTGTGCGGGTCTGAAAGGAGCTTCATGTTGGCAACGACATCCGCTTCGTTCTCTCGTTGCGTTTAAGGCATCACGATGACGTACCTCCGTATCATTTACGATCCGATTAGTTCTTGACATATTTTTCTTTTTTTTTTAACACAAAATGGTTAGTGCTGACCTGAGATAGGGCCGAAGGGCTGCGAGCCAGATGGCTACTGGCGATACTTCCGGTCTTGGCTGTCAACAGAAGGGACATCTTGACGTCATGAGTCACAGTGCAGTCAAAATAAAAGATTTATCATCCAAAATATTCGTAATAATTGCAGTATGTTTATGATAACCTTCATAATGGGAAAATGTGAATGAATTAACAGACTGAACGATATATATCGATTACGTAGCGTTGATAGCCGTAAACAAAAACAAATTCTGTATTTATGCGAGATTTAATTTTCTAGCCTGTTTCACAGTATAATTATTAATTTATAAATATGCACGGGAAATGTATACAGTTATTGAAGCGCACGGCTGTGTGTCAAAACCTAAAGAGCTACCTACGCAGTCAACATTTGGGGACGTCATTTCCGCGAATCGATTCTTTTGAACCGGTCAAAATAAACGACTCAGTAATCACATTTCGGTCTGCCATACTCAAAATGCTCAAGTAAATTAACAAATAGTTACTTATGTTTGCTTATTAATTTTAAGTTAATTATAATTTTATTGAGTTAAATTGGTATAATTTAGCTAATTAAAAAATATAATTAGCAACATTAAACTACTAAAATTAATATAGGTCTACAACGAAATTATATTATAAAATATACAGAATTTAGATTTAATTAATTTAGTTTTTACCTGTATGTGTTACACCTTTTTGTAGATGCAGTCTGTGATTCAGTCATAAAAATTCAACAGTCGGTGAGAACTGTTGAATAAAGAATGATTCATTTACGCATCGGTCACAGTTCGGCTAAACAGTTCGAATCCTTTCTGATAGGCGTCTCGCTGTAAAGTTGAGACACAGCTTGTGATTCGCTCTTTCGGCACTGCGTCAGCCAATCAGAGGGCAGCACTAAAGAGAAGCGTGAACGTCCCTTATGAGGCCTGTGAACGACTCACGTAAAATGGCGACGGCGGAGCCGGTGAGTCAATAAACTTCTCAAAGATTATTTTACACTTCCCAGTCCTTCAGCGCTACGCTAAAAAATACCTGCTCCTTATAATACGTTTATATTTCTTTTTAGGCGAAAATTAAGTTTAAATGTCGTCCTCTGTGAACTTTCAAAAAGTTTTTCGGCATGTTTGAATGGGGTGGCTCAACAAGTTTGGCTGAAAGTTGACGAGGCTTGTTCCAGTCGCGTAGATTACTTTTCCAGATGTCTGCTCGTCACCACTACCCTATATGCATTCAGTCACACTTGTGTATCTTGTTTTTCTTTCGTGAACAAAGCGTCCCCATCACAGCATAGCTGTCAAAAAATTAAGACGGCGAATGAAGAAAGTCAAATGAATTGTAACGAACTATGAAAGCTGTGACAAACCATAGTTTCACAGCTGTTACAATCTACGATTAAGCTAAAGTTTGACACGTTAAATTAATTATAATTGTATAAATTGGTTTTTGCATTTTTTAACAGTTACTGTAGCGTTCGGACTAACATCAGATACAACACAATCACATTAAACTGCCAGGTATTGCACTGGTCCCAGCTGCTGAATTAGTTCTATTTTGGATCCTTAAATAAATGAGGACAATAAAGGAACATTGCCTACAGTCTTTCTCTTCTGTCAGCACTGTGTGTGAGTGTGCTGGCTGCTGTGATGTGAACTTAAATGTATTGGGTTTAAACTAATCTTTTAAAGCTTCTTGTGCAGGAATTAAACTCAATTTCTTGTAAGAGTGAAGAGGGGAACTCAGAGGAGACCAATCAGGAGATTGTCAGCCCTGAGAGCTACATCAAACACCCCCTACAGAACAGGTCGAGTGAATGAATGCACTTGTTTTCAAATAGTGTGCTAGCTTTTAAATGTAGTTTGTTGAGATGTTGTCTTTATTTATTTTTTCTTAAAGGTGGTCTTTATGGTTCTTCAAAAACGACAAGAGTAAAACATGGCAGGCCAATCTCAGACTGATCTCCAAGGTTGACACCGTAGAAGATTTCTGGGCGTAAGATTTTTTTTTTTTTTTTAGAGAAATATACATATGTTAAAACACATTTCTCCCTCCTAAATTAATTGAGTAGTCTGATTGATTTTATGAATCTCTTTATAGGCTTTATAACCACATTCAGCTCTCCAGTAATTTGATTTCAGGATGTGACTACTCACTTTTCAAGGTAGGCTTTCATCATAACTGCTGCCATTTTATGTATTTATTATTCGGTCATCATCATTAAAGCTCAACGAGATTTTACCTAATAAACACACATTACCATGACTTTATGACTGAATAGACCCTGAGCAAAGATGCACAAAATCATTACTGACCAATCGCACTTAAACATCTGTTGCGCTTTCCATATTATCAGATAAGCTGTTGGTCTTTTTTAATGTACGTCAGTGTGTTAGAACTAATATTACAGAAATGATCCACAACTATGGTGAAAGGTTAATAGTAGATACAAGAACATATGACTCGTTATTCCTCATCATTAATAATAATATAATAGTAGCTTTTTATTACTTTATATAGAAATCTCCAGTGGGATGTTATAAAGGAGGGTAGGGTATAGTGTAGGATCAGTTGCTTTTATACACCTTTGCATTTGTGTATTTCTTTTTCTTTGTTGGTAGTTTGTTTTTGCTTGTTTACTGTCGCTCGCTGCTTTTTAGAGGTAGTGTACGAGAATCTCGAGATTACCGTGGACTTTGCTTTGTGCTTGGGTTGCAGGATGGTATCGAGCCTATGTGGGAGGATGAGAGGAATAAAAGAGGAGGCCGCTGGCTCATCACTCTCAACAAGCAGCAGAGGAAGTATGACCTGGACCGCTTTTGGTTGGAAACTGTAAGAGTTCTGAGTTAGTCACTAAACACCCCCTCAACATACACGCAAGTAATTCATGTACTTCTGTAGCCCTGACTCTCTAATGTTCACCTGTGTCATACCTACAGCTGCTCTGCCTCATCGGTGAGGCCTTTGACGACTACAGTGATGATGTATGCGGGGCTGTAGTCAACATCCGAACAAAAGGAGATAAAATCGCCGTCTGGACAACTGACTACGAAAACAGAGAGGCTATAACGCACATAGGGTTAGACTCTCATGCATTTATGCTACATGTAAATGAAAACGTACTCGGCTGGTTACAACGTGTTATTGTGTTTGTTTGGCAGGAGGGTGTACAAGGAACGATTAAGCATCCCTATGAATATGACCATTGGCTACCAATCTCATGCTGACACAGCCACTAAGAGTGGCTCCACCACTAAGAACAAGTTTGTGGTCTGAATATCTTCAAGGGCCTGGATCGTGTCTCTCTCTCTCTTTCTCTCTCTCCTGTCTTTTTCTCCGCCTCTTAAAACCAAAGCAACAAAAAAAAAAAAAACAGACTGGACTGAACTGCCATGAAAACCCCCCTGAAAGTACACTTTTCCCAAAAGCCCTACACAAACACACTCCTGGACTTGCACAATGAGGTTTGCAGCACAGACATAATTTGAAAATAACAGTATCTCCGCTGCTTGTTACATTCACACACATTTTAAGTATTACTTCTGTATCATGCTACACTACACAGTTTTCACCCTGAGAAAAAAAAAAAAAAAAAAAGAACATGCGCATAATTAAGTCAATGTTTACCCCTGGCAAGTCTTGTTCAGTGTTTGTAAAGTATTTAATATTGTTTTTTTTTTTTTAAGAAATTGTCAACTTATTTAATGACAGAGGAAAGGAAATGTTTGGAAGTGTTCTTTTATCCAGCAGCCTTGCTGCTTCAGTGCCTAATGAACATAAACATTTTAATTTATTCAGATTAATCATCAACAGTTCATTGAGATGGTGTCTGGCCATTGAGTGAATGTAATCAAGCTAAACTTCATAGAGCTGCCTTACGTCTTTAAGCATTAACTTGATTAAATTTGGGGGTTTGCAATTCAAGATAAGTGTTTTTATATTGCGAATTTTTGATGCATCATAAGTTTACATTCCTTGTTAGAATAGTAAACTGGGATTTGTTTTGCAGTGCTGTAACAGATGTGCTTGCCATTGGCTTGAGTTGGCTCTTCAGTAAGACGGCGTTATCAAATAGGCCCTGAAAATAAAATAGTTTTATGTTGATTCAATTTATTTCACTGAAAAGGAAATCTCTGTATTCATCACCACAGTGTTGCAGGATGTTAATTGGCAATTAATTCAGAACTTAAAATCTCACCATTGTAGATCAAAGAGGTAGCATACGTATCTTGACTGAGGAGAAGAAGCAGAAAAACATATGTTTATTAATAAAGTTAATGTATTTTCAGGTAGAATCAGAAGTTTATCCACAATTTTCTGCAGTTTGTAACACTTGGCATACTCAACTTTTTGTAGCTCACTCCATCCAATACTGTCTGTTTTTGGTTTTTAAGAAATATAAGATTTAGATTTGAAAGCTCGCATTCAATAGGTGAGTCACCATTGAGTTCCTTGTTGGCAGTGGCTCTGAATGAAGCTTTGCAGTACACTGTATTCCATACTCCTCACACCTCACTCTAGTGTCAGGGCAAAGCCTGATTGTGCTCACACAGCCGTATTATTTTCTAAATCCAATAATAGTATCTATTTAACTAAATTCAAAGAGCTCAGAATAAGTTAAAGGTATCAGGCAGCAGACTTTGATCAGTGCTGTACTATGATATCGCACCAGAATGTCGCCTGATACTAGCTGCTAGTGCAAGGGCGAAGGGTTACTGCAATCACATGAAAAGAAAATAAATAATGATTTATTAGAGAGGACTTTGTTCAGAACCAAGCCGAAATTTTCTATTCATCTCAAGGACTGCTGATCAATACAGGCAGTTTCAGGGTTCTGTGCTTTCCATCCCCCTAAGATTGAGAAAAAGGCATTTATTTGGTCAGAAACACAGTAATACACTATATTACCAAAAGTATTCGCTCACCTGCCTTTACTCATTCTATGAACTGAAGTGCCATCCCATTCCTAA
>JAUMHR010000016.1:1021643-1036128 GCA_032361145.1 Enteromius fasciolatus | reverse complement strand
GTGGGGTCTGGTGCTCCAATAAAAGTAAAAAAATGATATAATAAATGTATATATGCATGCAAACCATGACATTAAGCCAAACAACTGAAAACAACGGAGGACCCCTCACGTCGAAATGTGCCTGAAAAGGGGTACCTTAATTATCGAAATACGCCGCGAAAGGGTCTTGACCAAGCGTCAAAATGTGACGAGTTGGAGTGAGACTGTGTTGTTTTGACAAGACAAGAGGCCAATTTATCCGCTATTTCTCTCTTTAAATTGTCATTAACTGACAGCAGCTATTCCATTTGGGCGGAGAGAGGAGCATTTGGTTGTCCAGTGACAGTCCGGTTCCGTGTGTTCTGAGAAGGCGGTTGTAAGTCCAGAAACTGTATATGAATGTAACCATATTAAAGACTCAAAAACAGGATTGACAACCATACTCTGCTGCTTTGTGAATGCAGCCTACCTTCTGAAAAATGAGTTGAAGAGTTGAACCATTTTTTGATTCAAAAATGAAATTGAATGAACCATTTATCTCATAGTATAAGGATTTGGATTCACCAGCAGATTGTAGGCTTCCCCTACCACCCAAAATTCCCATTTATTCCCTACGTGTAAATGACGATCATTCAGCATACTTCTGAGTGTTAAAGCTCCACTGCCTTTTCTGTGTGTCATAGAGAGAGCGTCAGATTGCTTTTGTGAGAAAAAGATTTCATGAAAGACCGAGGAGAATCAGCTCCCCACTGCGTGACAACATATCCTCTCAAATAATGGCTTATCTCCATTCCCAAAAAGAGGACTTTGTAATGATTAATTGATAAACTTTGCCTCGGAAATGCATCTCTAATCCAGACACCTTTAGCGAGAATTACATCAACGCTCATGCTCTCCCCTGCTGCTGATACTGTCATCAGATTGGCAGGGATGAATTGAATTATTAACTCATTAAAACTTAATAAACTTCTCCTGTCAGTGAGCTGCTCCCCATAACGAACCACAGGCTTAGAGCTGCCCCCTGATGTTCTACCCAGACGTGTCCTCTGTCTTCATTCTGACACTCACGCTGGCAGGCCAACATTTGACGTGTTGCGTCGCGACAAACCTGATGGAGTTGTGAATGAAACTGAGCACCGCCAAGGTTGAGAAATGCTGCTCTTGTGCAAGCAAGGACATTTGCAGTCACACTCATTGAAAAGCAGTGCAAATGTGGCAGCAGATTTTGTACATGTATTGATATTGATTTGAAAGGAAAGCATCGGCTGGCTCTTCCTAATCAGCTTTCGAATGAGGCAACCTGTGCTCGTCATACAGGGTTTAAGTCATGTGTGACGGGAAATAGATATTTAAAGTTCAGTTGAGTTAAATGCATTAGATAGATTTTTAAAAAATGTGATTCGCATTATGTTTATACAATATAAGTAAGGAAAATTGTTGTGCAAATGCGTGGTAGATTATTATTGATGTAGTGAAGCCACGTCTAAATTATACATTAGAGGGAAACTAGGCACAAAGTTTATTTCGTGCATGCAGGTCAATCTGTTGCTATATCGGTTATTAGAGCACTCCATGGTGGCTTGCCAGTTCACTGAAAATTGTCTGCCCCATTTTTCATCCCAAAATTATGACCATTTCTCTTTATGGTCATTTTAGAGCAATAATGGAAACAGATGCCTTTATGGTCCTGTTCTATTAATAATTCATTGATAATACGTGCATGTAACCTTTCCACAAATTATGCCCTTTGATAATTATGTTTTCAAAGCAGTTACTACACTCATGTATCTTTAATAATAACCAGAAACTCATCATCTTGTAGTATGCAACAGTGTGCATCATGTCTAAGGGAGTATTTAAAATATTAAAGAACAGCCTAGAAGTGAGACACATAAAGAGATGTATATAATCATAGCTGCTGGGATCTTTTTAGATGTAATTATCCGTTTCAAAGCCGACTTCAGATTTTACAATGGAGACATTCATTTTTAATTACAAGACTAAATGGAGGTAGTTTAGATGCAGGTTTAAATGATGCATTCTCATGCAAGATAGATACCTCAGAAAATGTAAAAGCCCCCTTGCCGGTCATTCTTATTTGAGAGGCTGTCTGTTCGATTTTTTTATTGTCTGAAATAATGAGTGTATTTCAACCCATTTCATGTTGGTAAGAAAGTAAATCAATAGATGATAACAGAAGATATCCAAAGGTAAATTGTCATTACATAAAAAAAATAATTTTGTCTCTAATATTAGTGTGCCTTTTTCTGATTTAATATTGTATGCCTATTTTATTATCTTAAGAGATAATAGTGTACATCATCTCTGCTTCCGCAATTACCTTGTGATTTAAAACATTTAGACAAACATGGTTAAAATCATTCTTTGTGTATAATCTAAAGGACACATTTGTGATCTGAGTCTAGCAGACCTGTGGAATGCCTGCCTTTTGCTTTTCTCCATTATTGATTTCGATTGGCAAAGCAAGACTTGTACCAAGGGAGCATGGGGTTTCCATGGTTATGGCATGTTTGGAGATGTCTTTCTGAAAGCAGGTTTTGTGAGTGTGCGCGTATGAGAGACAGAGAAAGAGACGATCGATGCACCACAGGGTACCTATCAGCTAGAATCAGCAGAGGTCTTGCACAGAGGAGGTGTTGGGAAATTGGGATGGAACAAAGGACATGACGTGCATGTCTGTGCATTACACGGGTCATTCTACAAAACACAGGATAATTTGTTTGCCTTATGCTGTATACATTCTGCATGTATAGAAATAAATGGCAACTTTTACTATCAAACATTTTTAGAAACACATTAAAAATATATGTATTTTTTAGGTTTTCATTTATGCATATTATAAAAGACTGTGTAACTATGTCAGTGCATAAAGAAAATCTGTATGTTAACTAAAATTGTATTTTGTTTAAATTTGAAAAACAAAACAAAAACAAGCCATGGCTAATCTTATAGAATGAACAATTTTGTACAATGGCCTATAGTCTCAAAAGTATATGTACGTGGCTGTTTACATTACCTTGCGTGACTAACCATGCAGCCATATCTCTCATCTATATAATATTTCTCTGTTTTCTCTCTGTAGGTGGCCATGCTGTTCTCTCAGTTCTCTTGTGCTCTGGGGCTCTCCCTCCTGCCACTCCTCCTGTTTCAGTGCCCCGCCCACGCCTGCCCTGCCCGTTGCGAGTGCTCTGTGCCCACGCGTTCTGTGTCATGCCATCGCAGGCGGTTAGCGCAGGTGCCTGAAGGCATCCCTATAGAGACAAGGGTATTGGACCTCAGTAAAAACCGGCTGCGCATTGTGACACCACAGAACTTCTCCTCGTTGCTGTTGCTGGAGGAGCTGGACCTCAGCAACAATCTGTTGTCATCTGTGGAACCTGGCAGCTTCCGCTCTCAGCCACGGCTCCGCTTGCTCCGACTGCGCAGCAATCAGCTGACCTTGCTGCCGCGCGGAGCGCTGGCTGGCCTGAGCGAGCTCACTCTGCTGGATGTCAGTCAAAACCGTCTTGTTATTCTGCTGGACTACGGCTTTGAGGAGCAGCGGAGGCTGCGAGTACTAGAGCTGAGTGATAACGAGCTAGTGTTTATCGCCCCACGGGCCTTCAGCGGCCTGGCGTCCCTGCGCTCTCTAACACTGCAGCGATGCAACCTGAGCACAGTGCCCACACATGCTCTCGCACATCTGCACGGTCTTACCAGCCTGCGATTGCGGGACTTGGGAATCGCAGAGCTTCAGGCACATGCATTTAAGGGTCTGCCACGACTAAAACACCTGGAAGTGGACCGCTGGCCTTTGTTAGAGGGGTTTCCGACCTCCGCTTTGCAGGGGCTGAACCTCAGCACACTCTCCATTACCCACACCAACTTGACGTCCGTGCCAGTGGTGACACATCTGTTGTATCTAACGCATCTTAACCTGTCTTACAGCCGTATACGTGTCCTGCCAGCAGGGTGGTTAAGAGGAATGGACCGGCTGGAAGTTGTACGTGTGCGACAGTCTAACCTGCTCAGTGTGGAACCTCAAGCCTTTCAAGGAGCCTCCTCGCTACGCATTCTTGACCTTTGTTACAACCGTCTCTCCACGCTCGAAAGAAGTGTTTTTCCTGCTTCTGAGGCCCTGCAGACTCTTCTAATTGGCCAGAACCCCTTAGTGTGTGACTGTCGTCTACGCTGGCTCCTGGAGAGGACTCCACTTTTGCTGTATGGCGATGTTCAACCTGAATGTAGTGCTCCTGCTCCCTTGGCTGGGAAGTCTCTTAGGGACCTGGTGGAACCTCAAATCTTTCGCTACGTCATCTGCACCAAGCCCAGGGTTGTCTCCATGGCAACGTACCCAGCACAGGCAGAAGAAGGACAGAGAGCTTGGCTATACTGCAGTGCGGACGGGGCTCCACCACCTTCTGTGTCATGGCTGACACCGCATAGGCGGCACATCACCACGAAGAGCACGGGAAGAATGGTGGTCCACACGAATGGCTCGCTGGAGTTCCGCATGGCAGAGCCTCAGGATAGCGGCATGTATGTGTGCGTGGCATCAAACCCAGCGGGCAATGCCACCCTGTCCATCACTGTAGCTGTTAAAAGCTCAGGAATCAGGGACAGAGCCCTTTATGCCAACCGCAGCTTTCTGTTTGACTCCGACTACAACAGTTCCCTGATTAATGGCACGGAGGAGTACACCATCAGGGTGGTGCTGGACTTTACCACCATCCTGGTCTCCACAGCAATGGGCTGCCTCAGCTTCCTGGGTGTTGTCTTGTTTTGTTTCTTGTTGTTGTTTGCATGGAGCCGTGGCAAAGGGAAGCACAGAGGTAGCGTGGACATCCAGTACGTCCCACGAAAGCGGAAAGGCGCAAACTCAGAACTCACAGAAACAAGTGGGCCCAGACGAGTCAACATGAAGATGATTTAAACTTTTTATATGGCGGAGGATTTCACGGGTTGCATGGTTGCGTATGCGTATCTGTTGGGACTTTGTGAGTCTTTGGGTATTTGTGCTGCAAAGGATGTATTTAATCACGAGAGTTTACATGTGATATCCCAATGAAAAAAAGAAAGAAAACGGAAAACGTATAATGCGCGTCTTCTGCAATGCTTTTTCTGTGGAAAGCATTATTTGGACAGTGTAGACGTCTTTAAGTTCAAGCTGTTGTATATATTTCATATTTGTGGGAAAGAATGGTATATTTCTATATATATATATATATATATATATGAATATATCTATTTACAGATACATTACAATTACCTTTCAAAACGCTGCAAAAACTCAAGTTGTCTTCCCCAATAAGCAAAGTATCTACTGGAAAAAGCCTCGGCAGTGTTGTGTTGTGAAGTGTTTGGTTTTGCTCAGAATTCCTGTTCTCCTGGGACATCATCTTCTTAGCAGAACCTCCCGGGGAACCGGAGAGTTTCCTGCCATTTTGTTGTAAAGAAGTTAAAATGCAAGAAGCCGTTTGACATGGTGGGTTCCAGAGGCTGTATTTGTGACTCAGTGGAGTGAAACTGTGTGAAAATGTTCTTTTCTTTTCTTATGTTCTGTCAAATGCTGCTCAAATGTTTTTACATACTAAATATCTGGTTATATTTTCCAAAGAAAATAAATATAAATCGTACAGCTTGATAAGTGTTACTGTCATCTCAAATCGAATTCTCATCTTAAGTGGCACAAAACATACTAAATAGATCTGAAGATACACCTATATAACTTTTTATTTATATATTTAATTAACTTAATTACTCTTTATGGTGGAAAGTCAACCAATTTTGCATGCAGGATATTTCTGTTGCTAAATTGTCCAATAATTTCAATTATGGGACAAATTATTGCTGTAGTTACTTAGCAACAGGCATATAAAAATGTAAAATCTGTGCTGTTGGTCTGCTGAATTTGAAATTTCACACACACATATCCAGTTTCTTATGAAGGATAACTTTTTGTATTATATTTTTTGTGAAATTCGGCATTTCAGAGAATTGCAAAGGACAACTAAAAAGGATGGCTTAAGTAGTTGTGACTAAATTCCTTCAACCAAACTTATAAATAGCAAATATTCCATCATAGTATAAAAGATGTCCTGGTAGTGACCATTTTTAGGGCTCTTAAAAGCATGAAATGGACTTATATTTGTCCCCTGTCTGGCTGCTTCCTTTGACGTCACAGCTCAGGATAGACACTAATGAAAGGCTTGGGATTGTGTTGTCATGATGTCATTTTCCAATTTCTCCAGGGTAAAAAAAATACTGGTTTAAAAATGGTATCCAGAACTGAGTTCCCATGAGCAAGGATGGTAGACTTCAAATTGCATACTTCCAGGTGGTCACATTCCAGGGAAGCACCTGCCATTAAAATGAACAAGAATTATAAATTATAACTGATAGCTTTCTCCAAAGTCTTATTGGCCTCCTTGATTTAGGTGTACAAGCACAAAGCTGCTGAAGCTCTATTGATTTTTATGTAATACAGTTAATCTAAATTGGTCAGGCAGGAATACTTAGAATATTCTTGGAATATTTTACATTGCTTCTCTGAGTGAGTTCATGTCCATTCATTTCAAACAAATTATGGGTGAAACTTAAACTCATCTAATTATTTCTAGTACATTCATATTATATTTCTATTGCTGTACTGAATATATGGAATCCTAATCTTTTGATAAATTTGATTTCTTTTTAATACATAAAGGCCTAAGCTGTGTTGGTTTGATTTTCTCTTGTGTTTGATATGATCGCTTGTTCTACAATGTCTTTAAAAGTGTCATTTTTAAAATCATTATTCCAAGTCAGTTGTGTTACAGCTAAGCATTTAATTACCTACTTCTTGCTATTTAGTTTGGACCTCGTATATTGCTACTTGAAGCTATATTTATACTATATTTCTTCCTGACTCTATTTTAACTCAATTTTAAAAAGGAAATACGGATGGCAAAAAATTGAGCCTATCTAAACAGATTATTATTTTAAAGTCTTTCTTCCACTTAAACTGCTTTAGATTTATCACGTTACACAAAAGTGCAAGGACAGAGTTTTCCATCAAGACAATGTGCCTCGGGTTACTACTTTTCGTCCTTGGTGCCAAAAGCAGTCCAGCTGTATTAAATAAACTGCAGGCCAAACCGTTAACCTCTACGTGCTACACTAGCAGTACTTTAAAATTCCCTGAAGGTTTGCTGGTCTTTATGAGCTTGTTTTGTTACACAATCAAAGCATCTAAATATACCTGAACTAATCATGTCCATGTCTATGACTCACAAACTGAAACAAAAGAAGTTGCTTTTATATGAGTGTGTGAGTACACGTCATCATCATCATACGACTATGGTGTTCTGTGGTGAGTGCTTGACCTTGCAGTATTCTGTCAGGACGCGTTTGGGGTGAAAATATGAGCAGGGGCCACTTTTCTATGTGAATGAGTCTTCCTCTGAGACACATTAAATTATCAGGAACTGATGCATAAAGCCTTGCTTCAAGATGGACCTGGGGAACTGCTTGCTACCCAAAAGAAAATGAAAGAGCGAGATAATATATTAGCACATCAGGAATCCCAAGAAGAATAATTAATAAAAATCAAATATTACTACAAACATTTTAACTATTTAGACATACCTTGAATTAAGTATGGCAAAATAAATCCTGTCGATAACCTATAACTGTGGATAATAGAGTCTTAATACATTAAAAATGATGGTTTGTTCATAAGAAGTTAGGAAAACAAAAGATATAAATACTCAAATTCAATTCTGAATTGGGGATAACTTACCATATGTATTTTTCACGAAGCAACACAAGTGCACCGCTCACCACAGCAGTATTTCTTGTGCCGTTTTTCAGTGGTGTCGTTCCTCATGCATTTCAGGCTATCCGCTTGACAATTGAGAACACTATCTCAAGAGCTGTTTATGAGTGCTATTTATTTATAGCACTGTGTTTCTGATTCAGAATATCCCGGACATCAACATTTCAACAATAAACTTGAACTAAAACTGTTTGTTGTTTGCTTTTGTGATCTGACAGAGCAGTGTTTCTCAACCCTGGTCCTGCGCGGCCCCCGACACTGCACATTTTAAGTGTGTCCCTAATCAAACACACCTGATTTAACCCATGAGCATATTATAAGAAACTCCAGGACCTGAAATGGGTGTCAGATAAGGGAGACATACTTGGACCAGGGTTGAGAAACACTAGGGCCTTTTGGACCACTTCAGTTCCAGAACCAAATGTACAGTAATAAAGTACTGGGATGATTTTGCGCAAACTGTCTCCCAGTACCTTTTAAAGTGTTGCAACCAGTCGACAGCCACGTCATTTGCATGCTGCGTTTAACAAGGGAAACAAAGAAGAAAGCTGTGGACAAAGTCTTCAGGTAAATGCCGTTTTTAAAATAAATAAGTTGATACAATGTCTACGTTTAAAATCATGGCAAGCGAGGGCTTTTTCAAACAAGTTTACCAATGAGCGTCTACTTACTGCTGGGTATTTCTCAATCATGCAATCAAAATGATACCCCTGACTTAACTCTACTCCTAAACCTATACCCTTACTATAAAGTCAGCCAATCAGGTAACATGGTATAAAAATGTCTTGATGCGGTAACTCCCATTACCTTTCTGCAGAGACTTATACTTGACTTTTTAGACTCTAAAGTAGAAGCTAATTTAATTCCTCCTGGCAATTCCTGGCAATAATTTGTTGTTAATTTCTGCGGTGTGAACACACCAAAAAGTGGGTAGTTCCACAGTTAGTTTGGGTACTACGCAATGGTTCCTACTGTACATACGAAAGGCCCATGTGATAGAGCATTTGGACCTGGAAATGGTAAACCTTGATGTTACATATATCAAGCATGCAACAAAAATACAATGCCAGGCAGTCTGATTCACAAGCTTCATGAGCTGGCTGTTTTACTGAATCATTCTGTATGACTCACTCAGTAGTCTAAATCAATCTGATGAATCCTTCACAGAATGAACTAAACAGATTCATCAGAGCAGCTACTAAACCAACAACTGACTCACCTACTGAACTTTACTCCACTAAAGCCATTAGGCTGCGCTTACATGCTGTGCCACCAGAAAAGCAAAAATATATTCATGTTCATGTCTTTCTTGATGATTATCCCCATTTTTATAGTTTATGACAATGCAATGAAATTCTCAGCCTACCAAATTCAATAGTGTGACATAGGAAACTAAAAGCGAGATCAAAATGAGAGAGCAAATGGGTCTTTTCCCTTCATATTTCACTATAAAATCTTTTTAGTAGTTCTTGAGAGTAATTATCCCTTCTTGGGAAGTTTGGGAACCCTTGCTGTGAACAGTCCTAGTTCAGCAGCTACTTCAACAAGATTTCCTTCACCCACTGGGTTTCCAGACAAAGCTCCAGAGAGGCTGTCCCTGCAGTTAGTGTACTGTAAATCACTTCAGATGAAAAGCACCTGCTAAAAGAATCTATATTTGCACACGGTCCTGATTTTAAGGGAAAAAAACGCTCCGCCCAAAACACTTTTAGATCTTTACCCTGTGGATTAACGTCGCTGGAAAATGGATGTTGGCTAATGATTACAGAGATGGGGTTCATCTTCCCCTTATATTTCATTCTGACTGATGGTGATGGAGGATGAGTTTAGACTAAAGGTTTGCCAGCGGTGCCTGCCAAATAAGCAAAACAAGAAACAAAGGAGAACAACATGTCACCAGCTAAACCCCAGTCATAAATCTCTGAGCCTCTCTCATATTTTAAAGTGGCTTCAGTTACACCATCACACAACACAACCATCCCCCATGGGTTTGTTTGCCAGGTTTGTCCTTCTGTTCTGACTTTTTCTCCACTGAAAGCGTGCTCAATTTGAGCTTCAGCCTGCTAACATGACGGTCATGTTGAGTATGCGATCTTTTCAGACCCATGGCATTAGTAGGACTGTTCTAGAAATAATAACCCATTACCCATCTCTGCACGGGCTGGGGCGAGTAGGAGCCATGCATCTCCACTCTTCCACACCACAGAATGATGGGACGAGGAATGGGTTGGAGGGAAATCACTCTGGCAGATGTAATGACTCTGTAAAGAGCAGACATGACAACTGCTAATCAGCGCAGCAAGCCCTAATCAGCGAAGAGAGCGCGTGAGCGCGAAGGTTAGGTTTAGAAACGCACACACATACACACAAACTCATCAAGACTTGCTCATAATCAGCTTCTCATCGCGCTGATACCAAAGCAGCACACTCATCCGTACTGAACTGCAAATAATTTGTTGCTATATTTCCAACACATTATGTAGGCAAGCAAATCAAGCAGAAGGCAACAGCTCTAACAAAAGCCTGCGCAAATGATTTCCTTCCCGTGCTGTCTTGTAACCTGGCCTTTGAATGCATGGATACGGTTGCTAGGCGCCGCCTAAAAGTGTCGCTAACGCTGCTTCTCACTATTGTTGCTATGGCAACCTGAAATGCCTCGTCTCTCTCCGCTCTCTGCCATCACAATAAGTCAACGAGGTTTGTGGCGTTGTAATGGAAAGCCGAGAGCACAATATATATCATCCAACAACAGTGGTTCGAGGCGATGAGGGTCAAGTGGTGTATTTAACCACAAAATTGAGATCAGTGGAACAGTTCAGCGAGGCCCGATGGTGTGTATTACAAACTGAGAGGTAGACGGATCATGTGCCAATCAGGAGGTTAAGAGTGAGGGTGATACTGCAGCTGACCACGAGTGACCACAAGAGACATTTCATCAGTACTTTTGGGAATTGAAGTCTAAGGTGATATCACTTTTTTCAATTTCATATCTGCGCTTAATTTTACATCCTAACGTTCACCTTCTCATTAGCCTCCTTCACGCAGTAAATTTCCATAAAATTACCAGAACGACTTTACCGGTAAATTCAAAACGGCACCGTTCACACGTGTTGCGTTATTTTTCCGAAAAGCTCCAAAATCCTGGTAATATCTGTGACATCATCACTAACCTCTAAACAGCTGTGCTTGTATTTGTAAACATGCAGGGGTATATACAGTCAGCTTTTTTGCTGATGGCTTCATGCAGCTTTTGTTCCAGAGACATCGTATAAGACGACGTTTGTGATGGTCGCCTATTTTCAGATATTTGAGATGCAATGTTTTTAGTTTACTCATGACCTCTTAACCTCGTGCGTTCACACACAGCAGAATTCAATTTACTGGTAAAGTTACAATTTATACTGGTAAAATGCCAGAATGCATTTAGCGGTATTTTTAAAAAGGTTAAAACACATCTCTTTCAGGTATTTTACCAGTAATTTTTCGGAAAGGTTTGTATGTGTGAAAGGGCTTATTGACTCTTTAAAAAATAGTTAAATCACAAAATAACCATGATTTTTCTACACTATTCTTAGTTTAACCATGGTATTGTAGTAAAGATTCTGTTTATACAAATGGTGGTCAACACAAACAAAAATCATGGTTACTACAGTACACTTTTAAAACCAAATGTTAATTTGTAAGGGTATTTGAAGAGCTCAGATGCAAAAGCCTTTAAGTGCCTTCTGATATTGTCCTTTAAAATTAGCCTTTTTATTAGGCTCCTGTGTTTGGGCTCAGTAGTTTTACACTAATGCCAATTTACAGGCACTTATCTATGCAATTAAAGTGAAATAACTGAAGCTAAACATAAAAATTCTCATGGCACTTAGAGGCTTTTGCATCTCAACTCTTCCATACTGTACATGTAGCAACCTCAAAGTTTAGTCTGCTGTTCTAGTAATACTAGGGTTATTGTATTTATGTGCCAGTTGCAAAATGTCTTTACCTGCAGTGAGTCATTCACAAGCTGCTCTCCCAGATGTTTAACTTAATAAAGACATCTGTCGATGTCAAACGGTACAAGGTAGGTTTGTTTCGGTGGATTGTAAGTGAAACCCCTCTTCATCTAATGTTCTTTTAGCTCTCTATGTTGTTATAAAGTAAAAAGGGGTCCAAAAAATTCTGTCTGCTTGATTGATTTAGTCTAAATGGCGAATTTATTTAGACTGTTTGGCGAATCGGTTTGACTGGCGCTGTACCGCATGCTATTACATGTACAGTGGAAAAATCTTTTGGAATAGTATGCTAGTACCCTGAATTCAGCCTGATTCATTAAAAATTATCGACAGTCATTGGCGAGTTATTAAATAACGTACTGAAGTTAGCTATGAAACCCCACAGGTAGTGTCAGGGCATTATATAAATAAAAAAAACAATTTAATATAATTTCAAATAGTCTGCAACACAGCTCGATACTATAATATAATAGCGATATCTTCCTGAATACAGCTCAAAGCCTAAAGTGATGGTTTGACAAAACGACTCGAGAGGTAATTTAATTTCTCCCTCGTCTCTCTGGTCTCGGGTAATCAAATTACTCCTACAGCCGCCAGAGGGCGCTGTCGTTCCCTGCGCTTCAACAGCGCGCTTCTTCGCAGCCTTCAGCCTAATGACAGCAGGAAACCAGGGCAAGGGTTGACGAATGTGTTGTTGTTTTGAGTCAAATCAGGTAGGATGCTGTATGTGTAACACACTGGCAACAAAAAGCCAATTGACCACCACTATTCGCGGTAATTTAGACGTGTTTTTTAAAATGAGTGTCGAGGTGTAGCTCGGTGTATGTCATGTATAGATACACGAATCTCTGTTGGGAATTTAACATATTTTGATATTTTGACACCGATGATTAATTAATAAGTCGATTTTTATAGCAATACAATATTATAACGTTTTTTATTTGTGCTGGTTTACGTGTCATGCCACTGTTTTCACTTTCTAGTCCACTCCACTGTTTTTTCTGTTCCTCTTCAACAGATTGCATGGGTGCAGTGTAAGAGCACGAGGATGTTGCAATCTGTTTGTCACCACTGACTTCTGCATTGTGAGACTGACAATAGAGTGACTGTGGGTCTGGGAGATTGGCCGTCATGTCTGCAGCCGGTCCTCCGCAGTCTCCTGGTGTGGCTAAGACTGAAGTGCTGGTTGAGGACTGGTGTCCCGTTCTGGCTGCAACCTTCGCTTACTGGGACAACATCCTAGGACCTCGTGTGCAGCACATCTGGGCGCCCAAAGGTCAGGGGTTGTCGCTGCTCAGTGATGGAGAAGTCACGTTTCTGGCTAATCACACGCTGAACGGAGAGATTTTGCGAAGCGCGGAGAGTGGGGCCGTGGATGTGAAGTTCTTCGTCTTGGCAGAAAAGGGAGTCATCATAGTCTCACTGATTTTTGACGGAGAACTCAAGGGTGATAAGAACACTTGCGCACTGTCAATCATCCTGCCACAGTCAGAGCTAAGCTTCTACCTGCCACTGCACAGTGTGTGCGTGGAGAGACTCAAACACATCATCCGCAAGGGACGCATCTGCATGCAGAAGGTCTTTGCTCAGAGTTGTGAATCTTTTGCTTTTGATCCTATCGTTTGTTAGTTTTTGTAATGCATATGATGTGTGTGTTTTGTCATGTAGGGTTACAACATAATCTCGGTGTTGTCATCTGAGATTGTTCCAATAATGGAGCTTCTTACATCCATGAAGAAACACAGTGTACCAGAGGAAGTGGATGTGAGTACATTTTGGGGATGCTTTTTGTTTGCGGTGGGAATTTAGAGTATATAGGAAATTATGTGGAGGGAAAAGGAGATTTGTATGTGAGCCAAACTCAAGCTTCTGTCATATTTATAATGAAATAACTAACAAAATAAAATAAAAATAATACAGATCATATAAAAAAAAAAACTATTACAACAGTTCTTGAAAATGTAATAGTACTAATGTAATAAATGAAATAAAACGTGACTAGTACTATAGCTCTAAATAAATAACAGGACTAATTAAATAAATAAAACGAACAGTACTAATGCAATTATTAGACAAATGAAGAAAACACGCAAATAAAATAAAGTTATATATTTTAAAAAAATGAAGCAGGAGATCTCTTGATCATTCTTTTTTTTTTCTGACAATTAAGCAGTGAGCAGAAATATTAATGAAGAAGATTACACCAAACTACTTAATATTTAATTTAAGTATTTTAAGTAATGAATTAGGTTTTATTATAAAATCAGGAAAGTTTTTTGCCCCCCAAAAATGACAATTAATTGTAATTCAGAAAAAATAAAATCATGCATCATAGCATAGAATGAATGTTTTCAAGTTATTGTATGCATGTATGGTATTTTTGATATATTTTTGAACATATAAATAGATCCAGAACCAAAACAACAACAGCAATATGTCATTTACCTATTACAGTTTTTTCTGAATGCTTAAGCACATTTTTTGTAACTATTGGCTATTTTTGCAAACTCTACACACAAATAATAAAACCCTTCACCAAATCAGCAAAACATTGTAGTTTTCTTGCAAAAGCGAATAAACCTAGCTTAACTCTTCACACCTTCGTAAAAAAGGTATTTTCGTATCAAACAGTTAACGCAAACCATCACGTTAATAAGCACACAATGCACCAACTACACACTGATGGTATGAA
>JAUMHR010000016.1:971333-982121 GCA_032361145.1 Enteromius fasciolatus | reverse complement strand
ATAGATGACTGACACTGATGTACAAGCACCAAACACTGATTGTAAGCCTAAACTTCACAAAAACCATAAACTGGTTCCTCAAATCTGATCTGGCTAATCACAATGTTGTTCCAGGGCCAACAAAGATGTTGACCCAGGGACACACGGAACTCAGCAAAATCAGGTTCTACGCGGACGCACACCCGAGACCAGGTAAATGGATGGGATAAATCACAACGGTCAGTGCAACACTGCACGACAGATGTGGAGGGAACATGGACAGCGAAAGTGTCAAAGTGGCCCGAATTAATTTATTTTAAATGTAAGCTGGCGGTGAGGGGCGGTGCGTCGTGGACGGCGAGAGTGTTGAGGAGAGTTGAAATCCAGGTTAACTTTATGGCAATGAGTTATGACGCTCACATCAGTCAGAATGCAGTCTGTCAATTACAGGGTGGCGAGAGCGAATTTTGACGGCGGGGGTGTGAACGCACGGCTACGCTATTCCGGGGTATTTATCAGGTTATACCATGGAATCAAAGGAATGAGTTTACTGTCAATAAAGTTGTGCATGGCTTTTACGATTGAACATACATAATCCTACGTTAAAAAAAAAAAAAAAAAAATACATGGCTTGGATGAATACTTGATACTTTAGTTTGAATACTGAAAGTTGAATAAATTGTTGCAATCCTGTCCCTAAGTCTAATGTGCTCAATACAACATGTGTGGTCATTTTATTTTGATTGCACAGCCATTACTGTATGATAATAATAATAATATTTTACCTAATATTTTAATATTAATATTAAACATTTTATAAATACCATCAATAAATCAAATGTAGATTTTTTTCCCCAAAAAAGTACCCAATTAGTTGTTCATTTTAAGAGACCTCTCTTATTTTCTCTTGCATATTTAATATTGCTCTTTAATTAAGCAAAAACGTTTTATTCCATTACTAAAATATTCGATAGCTGCAGCCCTACTTCAGTGTTTTTAAAGTGCTTTATAAACAAAGTTTAATTAATTAACTGAAATCTCTTTCGTCCACACCGAATAGAGAAATAATAATAATTAATTTATGTGACTTCAGACACAATTGAGAAATACACCGTTTCCTTAAAATGAGCCCGATTCTATTTAAATTCAAGACATAAATAATAAATCCGGGGTAGTGCGGATCTCTTCTCACCTATCACAATCATACGTTTGTGTCTTTCATCTCTGAGCTCTGTATGGGGCTCTGCAGCTCTGTGGATGTGATAGAGTTTATCGTCTGGATGTAAAATGGATCACAGACACACTGCTGCACACACTCCCCATTAGATAGTTGCAGACCTAAAGAGATAGATCATTCCTTCACGCTTGCATGCATTTGGCTGCCGAATAAAGGACATGGTTGCTATATCAGGGTGATCTTGGAGCGTGTGTTAAATGTCAGCTTGAAATATATCAATGACTTTAAATGGCTAATTGGGACCCCCAGCATTTATCCAGCAATCCTTTTGTTTGAGTTATGAATGTACCCAAACTGTGAGGACATCTGGATTAATCTTCTCATCGATTAACTTGAGAGACAACAAATGTTGAAGCGCTTTTTCTCTTAATTTCAGTCTTTTCCCCTATCAGACATTGCAGTGGGATTGCACTCAGCTGGGACAAAAATGCTCTTACAGTTCATTCATTTGTTTATAGCTGTTTTATAACAGGCATTATATTTCCTAATACCCTATTTAAGATGTTTATACAGGTTTAGTGGCTCTTGAGATACTGCAGTGACCTGTAGCACAGAAAAGGTCACTAGGGTCTGGCCCCAGTTAAAACTTTTTGTACCTTTTTTTCTGAGAGTGAGTGTTGGTAGTCTGTTAATATGCTTCGTTTTGAAACGAAATAATGAAAAAAAGAATCCCACAAAGAGTTTGTCCAATTGCCCCAGTTTTACTATTAATATAAATTCCTTTACTGACTATTTTTCATTTGATGTTGGTTTGATGACAAATGCAGAGTAAAAGCCTGACACTCAATAATAATTTTTTTCTTGTACTGACAACTAACGACAACTCCAAAAACCTACAACTGTAACAATACAGTTTCCTCAGATTTTTAACTTTTCTCAACTTAGAAAACTAAAAAAAAAACAACAACATACAAATAGCCTATAAGTTGAAAAAAACCCCCTTCAAAAATCTGCTGAAGCTGGTTGCCTTCAAATTTTAATTTTCTATTGACAGTGTACCTACGCATACAATTCACTGCAATTGCCAGATAAAATTAACACTATCAACTTTTCCACACAAATTAGGATCACAGGGAAAACTTCCTTGCATATTACTTTGATTTGACTACTGAACTCTTTTATCATAGTGATTTGTAAACTGTATTTTAAAACAATACATAATCCATAATATAACAATATATTATAATAAACAACGCAGAAATGGATAAACTAATACTCAGTAAATATGATTTGTAAATTACATCTTTTTGTTTGCATCATAACCATTCGCAGCTTTTCGAACATAGTAAACTTGCTCTGATGCAGGATTGCACTTGTCCTGTGAAAAACATACAAAAAATATAAATACTAACTAAAATGGCATGGTTGTTTCTGTTTAACATCTGCTTCTGATACCACTATTGATTATGTTTAGTGCATGTTATATTCACATGCAATTTAGCATTTACCCAACAGCAACACCCAACAGGCATTAGTTCAAGCTAGACAGGGAGTTAATTAACAGTCAATTAATTTGTTATTTATTTGATTAAATAATTAAAATTAAAGTGCTGGCCTACTGTGTTTAAATGTAATTAGAAATAAATATGGCAAAACAATTAATTACAGTGGGGAAGATATTTCCCCTTAATGAGAAAGTTAATAAACGCCACTGTTGGAGACTGACATTAAAATCATGGTGAAATAATAGCCTGTGTGTTATTAGGCCAGCGTGTGACAGGACTCCGTGCTACTGCACATAGCTGAAATACCCACCAAAAAGCAAACCTCACTGTACCAAAATACGCAACAGATGAAGAGCCAGAGATGTGTGTGTGTTTGAGGACACCTGTCCCCAAAGCTCACTCCTCTCTACGGCTGTCTCTCACACATCCTCACTAATCGCTGATTTGGCAGCGTTACTCTGACAACATTCCAAGGTCCAGTTTCAGGAGCAGAGCTCTCACACACAAGCTTACACAATTACACACGGACGTACACTCACACGTCAAACACACGGTCATTCTGGGGGCTTTACGTCCCTTTTTCTTAACATGGTCTCCGTTTTGAACTTTCCTCGCCGTGTTACAGCTGTGAACTCACTTGCGAAATGATGTTTAGACGTAATACTTATAAAAAAAAAGTGCTAATATATTAAGAAAGGTTGTCTTATCTTACGAGAGGATCTGACAAACAAAGGCCAAGATAGTGATAATGCAATAGTCCATAATTGAACTCTTGGACTCGAGCAACTGATTTCATTTAATGTCACGTTTCACAATATGGGAACATTGTAATACACTTTATTTGTAGAGGCCACAAGTTCAACATGTTTGAAAGTGCGCAAGAAATAAAAAAATTAACCCTAAAAGAGCATTTTGATAGAAACATACTTATTAAAAAAGCATGCGCATTGCACAAATAATGAAAAAAAAAGTTTTTTAAAACAAAGGATACATAGATTCAGTAAACTCACTGTGACTATCCATAAAAGTTTTTTAAAGGAGCCAAATTCTAGCTTATTTCTGGATAACCAGTTGCTCATCCGCATTACAAAGCTACCTACAAATGACAATTGAGATAAACTTTTTGTTTTACTAAATAATTTGATTTTGAACATTCACATTATGCTTTGCAAGTCTTAGACGTCTATTGTAAGTGGATTACAGTACATGGGTTTTTAAAGACCGAGGGACAAGTCAGAATAATTTTCTGGAGTAATCAGCAGCATGCCACAGATGCTGGCGTTACAGCTTGAGCTGTATTTAAGCCAGAACATTCTTCTGGCGACAAGCATGAAAAGGTACATTTGAGCAGCTCTTTGAGTGTGTCCGCAGTGCCTGCTTTCCTGAAACATTCTGGCATTGTGTCGCAGAGCCAAACGCTTTCACACAGAATGCGTCTCTCTGTGGAAACATCTGGAATTTGAAGAAATTAAGGATGCCAAAAATGCTGCCACAAAACCTCAATAGCCAGAGGGCAAAAATAAGAATTATAATTATGAATCTGACTTTTTTCAAACTCTTTTCCTTAACCTCATATCAAAACTTGCAACTATTCATTTTAGGGGCCGCCAGTGGCAGCTTGGGTTCACTTGGTGCCCTATTGGAGATAAAACATTTGGAACTACTCCCTCAAAAAAAGGAAATTCTGTCATATTCAGTCCCCCTCGTGTCACTTCGTGAAACATGAAAGAAGATATTTTGAGAAATGTGTCAGTCTTTTTGGTCCATATACTGTTAGTACAACGAAGGTTAATGCTGTTTGGTTCCCAGGGTTTTCAAAATATAATTTTTATCACAGAACACAATAGTGATATTAAGTTTGAAATGACATGAGCGTGAATAATTAATTGCATTCTTTTTGAACAATCCATTAAATTTTTTTTCTGTGAGTTTTTGTTTAGTCAGACTGTTAGTGTTTATTATTTTGTTAAAATCTTGAACAAACGTAGATTTTTTTTTTTCATAAATTAAAAAAAAAAATTAAATAATGACAAATGTCTTCCTTTTTTGGGGTGTAGTTTAAGACTAAGTAGTCTAGTCAAAGAGTTTTTCTTTGGTCAATATATTTGTTTTGTTTAAATTCTGAAAAATATATAGTTTTCTATTTAATAAACCAAGCCCAATTGCAGCTGATCTCGACAGCCAGTGATCATATACTTTCATAGTAAAGATAATAGCAGTTTTTACATATTTGGCATTCTTTTTCACAACAAATAACTGACTTATTTGATATAATATTTTAGTGCATTTTACATCCAGTTTGTTCAAAAATTGGAAGTGAACAGCTTCTGCCATCTCTGTTGTCAGCCAACAGTAATGAGCATGCATGTGGACCAGTTTTCATGACTGTCTTACTCTTCTTTTACCATTCAGAACACAGTTCGCATTCTGCTGTGCTGGCATTTAAACTCAATTCAAATTTCCTAAAGCCGTCTGCAAACTTCTGTCGGTATGGCGGGGAGTCCCTCACCCCAGCCAGCTTCAGTCTGGACCTCAGCCACTTGTCAGAGGAGTCTCCACGCTGACGGTACGTTTGACACATCTCTCCTTTCTCAACCTCTCACTTGCTTGTCATTTTTCCCTTCCGCCTGACTCCCTCCCCCTTCTCCCGCTTTCGCTCTGTGCGTCATAAGCGTTGGTGTCTACAGTGGCTTTTTAATAGGGGCTGAAAAATGTCGCCGCTCTGCCGTCCAACGCCACAGACTAACGGTAAACATCTTGTCTGGTCAGAGAGCAGTGCCAGCCGGGCACACACATGCACATGAAAACATGTTTTTACTTTATTAAATTTAGCAAAAAATAGTCGGTGACTCTGGCTTTTCTGCAACCACATCGAAGGTATTAATTATGCTCAGGCCTCCCAAACTTTGCCTCTTATTGCATACCTCAGACCACCGATGAGTGTGTGTGTGTGTGTGTGTGCACTACACACACTCAACCAGCAACAATTACACAAGGGTCTGGCACAACATGAGTTCTGCAAACACACTTACACACAAATCAAATGAATTAAGTGCAGTCGGGAGGAGATTTCCTGCACCCTCTGTTTTTAGGTCTGTTTATGCAGTGGGGCCATTTTGGAGTCTCTCTCTTCGGTCAAAGAAGTATTCAGTGTATTCAGAAGACCAGCTCTGAGTACAGAGAGCCATAATCATCTTTACACAACTCACAAGTCAGGGACGTTATGGTTTTAAAGGCCATTTTTATTTTTAAAACATAATGGGGCATTATTTGAAGTTATATAATTTGATAATTTTAAGTGTTCTCTGTGGTTAATTTATAATTGTAGCTTAGTTTATAACCATTTTCCACTCTACCTTTCTCCAAGCATTATAATTAAATGAGCTATTTGTTGCTTTAAGACTTACTTTTAAAGTGTAATAAAAGCACTTTTCCCATGCCACTTTGCTTTGGAGTCTGATATACTATCTCTCCATCACTGTCTTTGCAAAGCCTTTGTGATGCCAGAAACCCAACATCTAGGTTACTGCAGCAAAAGATGGTCTTTTGAAGGCTCTGAAAGTTAGTGTATTCTCATGATATGACCCCTTTAATTCTGAAAACTATATAAATTATGGTGCACTAATTACTAGGGCTCTGAGGTGTATTCATATACCCTGAAATGCATGTGAATCATCAGGTACTTTCTGTGTGTTTATACTGTATACCACACATAAAGCGGAGAGGAATGAAGTCACGGTGAAAGCTGCAGTGTGGAGTACCAGGTGCCCACAGTTATCTTGTGGCCTATCATCAACTCGAAAAAAAAATAGCTTTTGCATTAGTAATATTCCAAAGCCCTGTGAGGCGTCCACCATTTTGGGTTTTGTTTGAGCTGTTGTGAAATGAAATCATTGTAGAGATTTTTTCAAATGTTCTGTACACAAAAACTCATCTTCATCTAATGAATGCCATGAATGCTTCAAGGGTTAGTTCACCCGAAAATGAAAATTCTGTCATTAATAGCTCACCCTCAAGTCGTTCCAAACCCATAAGACCTTCCTTCATCTTTTGAACCACAATTTAAGATGATGATATCAAAGAGCCATCTGTCCCTCCATCGTCAGCAATACAACTGAAATAATCCCAGATCCAGAAACGTGGTAAAAACACCAGTAAAAAAGTCCATGTGACATCAGTAGATCAACTTCAGTACTGCAACAATACAAATATGCTATTTTTATTTTTTTTGCGCAAAGAAAACAAAAATAACATCATATACTCAACCATCCTCTAGACGTAAACAGCCGCATATGACGCACATGCGCATGCTTTCACCCGGACGTAAAAAAGGCTGATTACATCAAATACGTTAAGGCTTGCGTATACGCCACGTTGAAATACTCTAAAATGGCAGAAAATATAAGTCACAGGAGAATAGTAAATTATCTTATTTTTGTTTTATTTGCACACAAAGTATTC
The DNA here is from genome assembly GCA_032361145.1 of Enteromius fasciolatus. Taxonomy (NCBI): domain Eukaryota; kingdom Metazoa; phylum Chordata; class Actinopteri; order Cypriniformes; family Cyprinidae; genus Enteromius; species Enteromius fasciolatus. The sequence goes on along the minus strand of JAUMHR010000016.1, from coordinate 974,999 downwards.
TCGTAGCATCTCAAATTACCTATCGTATGTGCACAGATATGATGTATGCGCACATTGTCAGTAAATGTTATTTCATTCATTGTGAAATGTTTTTTTATGCACTGAATACATTTAGAATGTATGTATGAAGCTTTTTTTAAAAGCAAAGACTATTTTAACAATGTCCTTACTACCTTTCTTGGCCTTGAACATATTAGTTCCTCTGCTGTCTATGCAGGTCATTAAGCTCTCAATTTTCATCAAAAATGTTTAAATTAAAAAGTTCTTATAGGTTTGGAACGACATGAGGGTGAATAATTAATGATAGAATTTTCATTTTTGGGTGAACTCTCTCTTTAACAACGTCTATTTACTTATAAACTGTAACATTTAGAATGTGCAGGATATTGTTGCATCAGCCAATGTGTTATAGAAACATTTGCTAATTTTTTTAAATTTACACCCCCTTTTATTCAATACTTTTTGCAACTTCCATTTTACCAAGATTCTTAGCCAAGAGTCTTCTTCCATAATGCAATGCAAGGTTGGAGAACACCTGATCAGAGACTATATTCTAGCATACAGGATCTCTCCAGATGCTTCAAATGCGGAGATCCATGTGCCTCTCCTATTCAGTTCACTTATTTTATGCTTTAGGTTATTGTATTGGGACGGCAGTGGCAGAACCTGTTTTTGCATTTTGATGTTTGTTTTGTATCATCCGACCACAGCCAATTTGTAAGATTTCTAACAAAAGCAGTCAGTTGGTTAGTTGACAGTCTGTTGGCATTTGATAGAATCCATGATGCCATGTGCATAAAAATAGGCACAAAACATTAAAGATATAACAGTATATTTAACTGTGGTCACAGGGTACTTTTTCATCCTTCTGTATCCCTTTAAACTCATCTCACATGCCAAAAAGCTCTTTTTTAGTTTCATACGACTACAGAACCTGGTCCTGTTTGAAGTTACAGTCGTGTCTGGCAGCTGAATATGCTGGAGTTTGTTTTTGGATGAAAGCAAAGGACTTTTTTCTTAAAACCCTCCCAAACATCATGTGGTAACGTAGGTGCTGTTTGATATTTTTTTAGGTTTTCTGAACCCAAGACTCAACTAATTTTTGCAGTATTCCAGCTGTGAGAGCTTGGAGTGTCTTTGAAAACTTAAACGATCCTCCTTACTATGCATTAAGATGACAAATCCTCTTGATTTGATTGGAATGCCTTGTCCTGATTGTTGAGATGGGAATTTTCAATGCTTAATGTATTTTCTTACAGGCTGTTTTTTTTTTTACTTTTGCTGCACGGTAAAACAATATTCAGTTTTACTCCTTGCGATGGATGATTCAGGGGATATGGCCTTTGTAATTACTCATATGGGAACACTTTAGAATAGGTAACACTTGTTAACTATTAACTATGACATGTCCCTCAATAACTTTCTTTTTTGCCATTTATTAATAGTTAAGGTAGTTCCAAATTTTAGGTATTGGGCAGGATTAGGGATGTTGAATAAGGTTATGTAGAATAATGCATTAATATGCACTTAATTGTGCTAATAATTATGGTCAGTGTGTAATGGAAAGCAATGTGTTTTTCCCGCTACTTTTTTTTTCTTCTGTTTCGGGTTACATTTTTGTAAATATTCTGAAGGAAAAACAATGCAGTTTTTTTTCACAACCTCCATTTTTCATATTTAACTTACATATTTACAAAACTTAACTTTTTTTTTTTTTCTTTTTGTGTTTTTGTATTTATTGTTCAGTTGTTTGGCCGTTAAAAGTATTTTCTGATTTCACAAAGCGATGATTTTCGGTGAAGGAGAACATATTCATATGATTTTCTGCTGCAACACACAGATCATTCCTTCAGCGCTCTTTAGGATGACTTCAGCATCACTCGTGCCACTGCATGACCAAACACATTACGCATCTGTACATAAACACATGTCCTCATTGAAGTTAGCTTCAGCAAAACTAATTATGCAGAAATATAACCAAAAGTTTGTAAAGCGCTTTGTAACAAACAGATGGCTATGGCAATATTACAGATCTGACAAATCCCATAGAGCTTCTGATTTTGAAGAGTCTGACTGTGAGGTGACTGATTTCCAGTGAACCCTGAGCAATTACATCCAAGCCACTGCACAGTGGGACAACCTGGTAATAAGGTGACAGCAGTGAAAGGTGACATGCAGGGAGGAAAAACGAGAGAAATCGAAGCTTTTTGGAGTCAGAGAACTCTGCAAGAATGAAAAAAGAGGTGTAAAGGAATGAGAGATGCAAAGCCTCCCCCTGAGCAAACACAGCTCTGAATCAGACACACCAATTTAGACCTGGCTCTCTCAAACACATTTGTGAAAGGAGCTCTTGAGCTGCAGAGTGAAGTCCATGCACACGAGCACACACACACACACACATCTAAAGGCACTGAATGAGTCTCTTTAGAGCTCTAGGGAAGCAGGATGTTCCCCTTCAAGACATATTTGAGTCTTTCGGCTCTGGAGAGCCTGCAGGACTCAAGCAAACAAACACTCACAGTCACACAAGTACAATTTGTGGGACGGTTTCTCCTAGTCCAAAACTTATGAAAAGTTTTTGTGTTACTTTGCACAACATTATACACAATTTTGAATTTAGTCATACAAAGCTAATTTTCCACTAGCTTATATGATTCTTTAGGGTCTTAATGAAAAGTTTGTAATATAGTTTGTTTTAAAATTTCTCAAAAATAGTGTAAAAAACTAATTAGATATAGAAATCTGTATTGCAGTATTGCCAGTTTCTCAGTCATGCATCCTAGCAAAATCACAGAGGTAATTTCATGTCTTTACTTATTTTTGTGCCATTTCTTTTTCCATACCAATGTCAGTAAGAATAGCTAACTGGTGTCATTGGCAACTTTGGGTCTATTGACAGCATTTGATATGGCGTTGTTGGTTTAATACTCATGATGTAATGTTGTCAACAAAGCGTAAAGGGGACCTAAAACAGGCAGGTTTGGCCAATTTCCTGTAAATCTTGAGTACCTATAAAGAAGTACTGCATCCTTCTAAAAAGTCTTTAGTTATATCATGTTTATAAAAATGAAGATACAACTTTATGATTATCTCTGAAAAAAGCCGAGCTCCTGGAGGTGCGCTATGTGGGCGGAGCTAAAGAGTGACGAGCACTTGAGCGCGATCATCAAAAAAAAAATAGACATGATGCCGTTTCACTTACCGTCTGCAGTTCTGAGTCATGACCGGGATCTTTTATAGCTGAGACCGCTCCATCTTTCAGTGTTAAACAATGTGAAAATCCAGCGTCGAACTGGGCCTTGCTTATACAACGTTGGTCAACAAACACTTGAGAAACTGTTCCTGCCCCGAAAAACAAAAGGCATCCACATTCACCTAAGGCTGGGTTCTTTTGCAAAGCTTAACAATGTTATCGTTTCCTTACAACCGAAAACGCACTTCTTTGGAAACAAAAGTCTGATTATAAGTCCCACGCGAGTCCAGTGCAGTGCAGCTGAATGAAGCACGTTGATGAGCGCGGTCTCCCTCTCTCTGGTCTATGACTGCGCGGGCGCGTGCTTCCGGGAGAAATGCTTTTTGGCACATAAATACTTGTGCTGCGTCCGAAATCGCATACTGCTTAAGTAGGTACTACATTTAAAACCGAACGTACTACTCGACCGTTAA
>JAUMHR010000016.1:944188-971233 GCA_032361145.1 Enteromius fasciolatus | reverse complement strand
CAAATAACTTTCTCTGTCTGTATTGCTTAAGCCGCTCGCGTAGCTTGACACGCTGCTGATTCTCGCCATACTTCCGTTGCCAATATGCGCGTGCATACGTTGCTACGTCATCATTGTGTACAAACAGTAAATGCCTCTATACTACTGGACAAATCTACAACCAATCAGACCACTCATTCCAATGACGTATGTGTAGCGACGGAACCGAAGCCAACGTAACCAATTGTAGCTAGCTTCATTAAAGCAGTAGGAAAATGTCGTTAAGCGATTTCCGCCGGTTTTGCCAGATTGATATGAGAGTAGCTGGTATTTACAGTGATTTTTTTTTTAAGAGTTGAGCAAGCAATTGAGCACCGCAGAACTGCTGCGTCATCGCGTTACACCCGTCTCAGTCGTGCCGGGGGTGGGGGAGCTCGTTTCTCATTGGTTCCCACTTTTTTGGGAACGGAAATGCTCTTAAACGTCAGCTTTGCCAGACTAACTTTGCTCGCAAAATTGAATGTAGCATCACAGGAAGTATGGGCGGGCCCAGGCTAACAAACAGTGCAAAATGTGTGACATTTTAACGTCAACTCGAGATATTCGCCTCAATCGCTTCTTCCACACAAGTTCCAAAATTTCTACTTGAGCAGAAAATTTACATTACACTTTCTCACGCAAGCCAATCAGTGAAGAGTTTATTAATATGCCCCATTGAATCATAAAATGGACGAGAGCATTTGAATTTCCATTGTACTTAGGACTTTTACAACAGGTACAAAACAGCATTTGTAGTTATCTCCACCATGACTGTTTGTGATATATTTTTATGAGTGACACGACCAACATCCTGCGAGTAATCTACAGCTAGTGCTGTGATGTACATTTTAGCTGTTATTGTTATTATTATAGTGTGAGCACACTATAATAACACTTCACTTCGAAGTTGTTTACATTGTATGATTAATAAATATTTTATACTTTGCACTTACGCCTGCACTTGAGTGTTTAGGCTGAGAAAATTTGCATGCACTGAACAGCAACACTATTTCACATTATTCTAGATGACTCTGATTGGCCATTGCGTTCATGAAGTCAACAGAATCATGTGTAATCGGTTATTACACCGAACGCTGTAAAAAGAAATATGATGGACCAAGTTTAATTATATAATATTACTAGCCTGATGATAGTAATAACAATAATGATCTATCGTCAAAGCATCAGCCCCAGGCAATATTTTTGACTATCATTATTACACAATACTGTCGTCACAACCCTTCTGCGTACCATACATACTGTACATAAACTTCTAAAGAGGAAGTGTGATGGTTGCCGTCCCTGGACCTGAGTGATTTAAGGCTGAAAGTGCTGCAGCACCACTTCCTCTATCAGTCCTGCTCGCTTCCTTTGCATATTGACAGGCAAACTGTGAGAAGCATCTGCGGAGGAAATAAGCATGCATTAACGTGGCATTAGAGAAATATCTTCAGATCAGACATTGAGCCAGGGGTTGGTAAAGGTTGGTCACACGGTACCCATAGCTGGAGGCTGCAGAGACGAAGTACCCAGTGAAAGGTCAGAGTGGGGGTAAATAGCACAGTGACTGCGTCCCCTCCGGAGGGCCTGTAGGCATGGCTGGGCTGAAGGTGTTTTGTCTGTAGGGACGGTTCTGACTGGAACACACACAGAATACCAATCGGCTGCTGTGTCGTCACTGACTTTGAATGGCAGGGGAGGGAGAGAGTCATTTTTTCCGTCTGCCTCACCAGCTTACTCTTGGCTTCCTAAATTATGTTATGACGGGAGGACATTTAAAGAATTATGGGTTTGCTGGCTCAAGCCATTTATGCAAATGCTAGTGCATGCCATTGATTAGAGCTGGGTGGGTTGTGAGCATCATGTAATAGCAGTGTGTGAGGCGAAACGCAGAAACCTGCCTGTTTGCTGTCTGAGAATAGTCATCTATTGTGGGAGGGTGACCTTATACTGTGACCTTGGGGCTTTTACTGTGATCGTACAGATCAGTCAGTGTAAACGCTGTATTAGGTTTGACGCAAACACCTCTGCATAGGATATGTGTGTTTGTGGTTAGGTTTGTTTTGTGTTGTTATATAGTCATGAAAATTAGACATGACTTAAGAATGTGTTTTGTAAGTAATTGTATGTGCCTTTTTGTGCATTTAAAACAACATCAATCACTTTTATACGTAAAACCTGCTAAATTGCTAAATTGACTATTTTCAGCAAATTGACAAAATCTGCAATTTAATCAAACAGCTTGTCGTTGTATTCAGCTTTTATTTGTACTGAAGCAATTTCCAATTCGCATAAGCATCTAAATGCCATTATGATTATTTGTTGGAAATGTCCTTTATCTTGATTTAATGGCATTCCGGCAACAGGTCCTTTTCACACATGTACAGTTCTGTTAAATTAATGCAGGGTCGTAACCATATAGACATTGGACAAGCCCCTCACTGCCTACCCCACTAAAATAATCAGATATGGCAAAATGGTCCCTCCTCCAATATTTGAGATGCACTTCATTATGCTCCACTCTCTGTGTTATGAGGATGACAAAATGTTGTAAAATTTTAATTCACAGGATAGTCTGTCTCTGTAGTCTAACAGTGTCAAAATATTTGCGATGGCAAATCAAATCAAAGGAGGAAGAGGGAGGGAGTGAATTAGTTTTAAAGATCAATAAGTTTTTTGCTCTCAAAATGTAGTTTTAAATTTTAAAGAGCCTATATCATTTACAGTGGGTACGGATCCCCAAAAAGGCTGTATTCAATCAAAAGGGTGCTTCTACTAAATACTGAGCACTTAAGTATACTTAAGACCATGTTATATTTCAGTTTTTCTTTTTTAATAAATCTGCAAAAATGTCAACAATTCTGTGTTTTTCTGTCAATATGGGGTGCTGTGTGTACATTAATGAGGAAAAGAAATCAACTTTTTAGCAAATGGCTGCAATTTAAGGGTGTCTGAACACTGGAATTTTTCATTTATATAATGTCATTTGAATCCGGTTAGTTTAAATAAAAAAGGACATGTTTACACTTATCTCCTGGTGTTTGAGGCCTTGAATTAATGTAAAAAGGTGTGTGTTTTAAGTCTCCTATTTACAGTAAAAGTAAATGGCTATTGTTTAATGTATATATATACTGACAGCATCTGAAATGTAAAGCCTTGCAAGTCTTCAGATAAGTGTGGCGTTTATTAGTAAATGATGAAACTATGACGTTAAATGCAGGTTTATTTAATTTTACAGTGTAACATCAACATGTTTTGCTGATTTAATAATGTGAGTGTGTCTGTGCGTGTTTGTGGGTTGTCACAATACTAATGAGATTACACTGCCTTGAGACAGTACGACATATTGAACAGACTGCTCTTCTATCGCTCACAACCTTGTTTTTGTTGCCGTCAAATTACTAAATCAAAAGCTGTCAGAATAACCCTCAAGAAATTGTTGTATAAAATGATTTAGTTAGTGACACGAGCAAGAAGATGCTAGCTTAGCTATGTCTTTGTTATATATATGAATCTTCAGTCTTCAGTGAGGGTTTTTATTGATTTTAAACAAGTGCTAATTTAAGGCACAGTATGAGGGGTTGTCAGCCATTCAGAAGCTCTTAATGTTGGACTGGCCAGTCTCAGCTGATTGAAGTTTCATATCAGCGCTTATATTCAGACAATCTGTTTCCTGCACTGACACATGCTTTTTTACATCCTGCAGAATGTAACGGCACAGCAGCTCGTGTTTTTGGGCTGTCACTGAAGAGAAATATGAGCCAAACTTTCTGTCAGTACGTCTGATGTAGTCTGTTCACTGTACAAGAGGACGAGATATGTGCAAGTTTGTGTTTGCGTGTGTATTATTTTCATGTTCCAGAGTGGGAGTGCTGTGGTACACTTGTGCCAGCCATACATGCATACTCTCTTTAGACAGGGTGTTTTGCTGTAAAGAGAGGTACCTGACAATTAATGGAGTCAGAAAGTGGGAAAAGAGAAACCTCAGTCACGGCTGACTTCACCTCATAAATATCCCCTTAAATGGCACCAAATGAATGTAGGCGTGTGGGAGTATGTGTGCTGGTTCCATGTGCATGTGTTTATGCCCGAGTGTGAGCATGTTGGAATAAATACATGAGTTTGTGTGTGTATCAGTGTAATTGTGCTTTGGAGTGTGTGTGTGGCTGTTTAGTGACCATTCTAAAGGCATGACTTTGACAGTATGGCATATTTGTGCTTGCATATTCCCACTGATTCTTGAGACGTGGGACAACTTCACCTGACTTTGTTTTAAACTTTGAATGAAATGAGAGACACTCCAAACAAATGATTGTCCTTTGACATTAACTCATAATTTTATATCTATCAAAATATATATTCAATTTAATAATAAATGAAATGTAAATATTGATATTCCAATGAAGAATTACTACTATGTCCTGAAAGTAGACGTAGGTTCATTTAAATGTAAAAATCAGGCAAAGTCTTCACCCTGAAGGTTCTCTTTAGATGTTTAACCTGCTATAATTTCAGCAAATATAAGTTTAATAGTAGGTTCATTCAAATAAATAGATACATGTAAGTAATTATGCTTATATTTTCAAAGATCACAGCCATAATATACCAACTTCAAATTTTAAATAAATTAAAAAAATGCTTCTAAATTTAATATAGTAATTTAATAAAAAAGGTAAAAAGTATCCTGTAGTCTAAATTAATCTATTCCAAATTATGAAATTTGTTTATTTTATAGTATTTATTAATATTCATAATAAGGATATGATATGTTTTTCGAGAGGAACACAGATTTGGGGAGAAAATAGAGGCCAGAGACAGCACCCGAACATGTAATTTACAATAATTCCTGGATAGATAACCTTTTGTTTTTGTCGCCTGTTTTGCCCCGCTACGCTAATCTTATTCACACTGTGTTATTTAACACACACTCATAGTTATTTGAAGTCTTTTATTAATTGTGGTTATAATTTCTCTTGCAGAGGCTCCCTCCTCAGGGATGGCCAAGAATGGATACTTCTATCAAGAGATGGGTGAGTGAATGTTTGTAGGAGTTAGTTGGTGTGTGTTTTGTTGTTCAACACGTGACCTGGAGGAGAGGTGTGAAGGTCGAGCCTGGAGTAAAACACAGGCAGAAGGAAACTCCTTTTTACAGCATTTAAAGCATGCCCTCATTCCTGACTTGCAGAGGTATGAAAATCGTAGTATTTCTGGTTTTCTCATCAGCGTCAAAGAGAGGCAAGTTATCTGCCTCAGATTCTGCTGCATTAAAGCCCACTGCAGCAAAATCCGAGCCAAAGAGGTGCCTGAAAATTAAATGTGTAATTTTGTTAGTGCAAGTAAAGCTTGTGGCATGTTCAGATTTCTCAAGTATTCTCTCATTATGCCATTTCAGAAATCACTGTTTATCTCTTTCTCTCTCAGTTCAATTCAAGGGGCTCTTGTTTATACGTACAGTACGTAATTATAACAAAGTATGGGGGTATTTTCAATAAATGAGTTAATTTGTTCATGAATAGGCTTTCAGTGAATCAAACACTTATGAATATGATCAACCACGGTGCGCTGAGCTTGAAAGAGCGAGCGAGAAAAAATGGAAAAAAGGGGAGCGCCGTCGTCGGGGAGAGGAATATCCTTTCGCCTCCTCACCATAGGTCCAGGGTGGCAGAGTCAATGAGCACACGTGGATTAACAGCCCCCTCTCCTCTCCAGCTTTACATAGAGAATAATAGAGGGAAGGATTAGTGAATAAATGAATAGATGAGGAGAAAGATATGGAACCGATAGCCACTCACATGCCACATTCAGCCAGAGAAGCGAGAACAATAACGAGCTGCCATGTGTGGATAAATCACAGCTTTAGCCACACTCTGGCTACTCAGTCACATCTGTGGGGTATTAAACCCCAAGAACACTTTGTATCTAGCAGGAAAAGGAAAAAAGAGAGAAATGTATGGATTATTGAAGCTTGTAGTGTTTGTGTCACGGGAGTATTATCGGTACTGAAATATCAATTTATAAAGGATGGATTTGATGTACAGACAAGCATATTAATTATGTGTATTAATTGCAACTTTGATATATGTGTTTGCCAGGGTAAGCAGGGAACATATATCAGCAATATCGTCACTATTATTAAGGATTAGTAGAAATTTTATTTTAAGAGTAAATTAACATTGTGCTGTTGTCAATTAATATTGTATACTTTGTTATATTGGAAAAGATATCCTGTCAAAATTTACAGTAAAAAACAGTACAACTGTGGCTGCCAGAAATTCACTGTAAAATTACAATGACAGTGTTTACTGGATATATTTGCAGTGTTGGAAAAGTTGCTTTGAAAATTAGGTTATAGATTATAAGTTACCCTATTTAAAATATCACAAGCAGTTTAGCTATTTCGATTGCTTTATTAATGTAGATGATTAAATTTGATTTTTTTTTTAATACTTATTTCAAACAAATCATTTTAGAACATTAAAAGCAGGCCGGGGTAACTTTACAGTAGTACTTAACACTGATTACTGTCAGACTTTCAAAATCCTTCACCACTTGAATTAAGATGAAAGCCCTGTCACCACAAAATCAGACGGAGGCACATTGTTTTACTTTGAGAGTGTTCTGAGGTTAAATACGGATAACTAGAAATAGTTTAATAGCTATTTTACTGTTTTTGAAATCAGGAAACACTGACCTTGGGAAAAAAAAAAAAAATATATATATAAAAACAAACAAATAGGAAATAAAACAGTTTTTGAATAAGTGCCCTATTCTGTGTCCTAAACATTGGTGTTTTATATTTTAGAGCAGTTGATGCAGTTTGGGAAACAAAGTCTGTGTGTGTGTGTGTGTGTGTGTGAGTGTGTGTGTGAGAAAATATTCAGATGCAACCCCTTTGTAATCGTTAAAATTTTCATAAGTAACTAATTTAATGTTTTTTTTTCAGTTGCATGATTACAGTTACATTTATTTTGTAATTAAATTGTGTAATACTGTTATATGTACCTAGTTTCTCCCAAACACTACGTATTGGTGCCAGTATATTTCATAATTTATAACCATATAGGCTGTTAAGTGGTACACTTAACTACCAACTTCCAAAATGCTGTTACTGCATTTCATTTTTTATTTTTTTTATTATTTACAAACATTTTGTGTGTATTGAAACATCTGTTAAAAAATGTGTATGTATATATATATATATATTGAGGCTGTTTTGTGTGTGTGTGTCTGTTCTTAGAACAGAGGGAGAGAGAAGAACATGAGGAGGGGAGCGAGGAGCGAGAGGAGGGCCAGGACTCTCCCATCCCATCAGGAGATGACATTCATCTCTACGGCAACCAGACACACCAAGGAGGGACAGGTCAGTGAATGCGTGTGTTTGCGAGAGAGTTCAGAGTGGGATGGCAGTTAGACCCAGAGCTGTTGATTAGCTCTGGAGATGCTCAGGTTAGCGGGTCAGTTGTTGCCACGGCAACAGTCTCAGGTGTGCTGTGATTATGTCGCGGCACCCCCACCAAACCCACACACAGTGCCAGGTCACCTGTTGTCACTCAAAACCACAGAAAGTCGTCTTCTCTTCTCTCTGTCCTCAGTCTCTGCAGGAAAATGTAATCAAGGATGACAATTGAAAAATAAACAAAAAGCAGTGGAAAGCGTTGACATCTCTTACTACTTAGTATATTGTGCATGCAAAGGACCAAATAGTTCCTTTTAACTACTGCTAAACATTCTGTAAAGATGTCTTCAAGGAACAATGGACATTGTTTGAAAAACAAATGTTATTGCATACAACATTCCTCATTATTCGTCATTGTTTTGTGTCTATAACTGTCTACAAACTGATATAACTTAAATCAGACACTAACAGTATCCGGAAAGTTGCCAATAAAGTTGTCTAAGCACCACAACCAGGCAGCACAAAGAGCTGTTTAGCTACAGTATTCAAAGACACTAAGTTACAATTCTCAGAGGATTGGTCAAAAGTAAAAAATAATAATAATATCAATTTGGCTGGTAAGACAGGATTACAATCATAATGTGTTTTTGTACAAAACGTATTTGCCTAACCTTTTCAGGTAAATCTAGGCCTGTCTGAACAAAGCTTTTGTTATCTCTCATAAATCCGTACATTGGAGGTGTGCCACATCTGCAAAAAGGTGCGTTTTCAAAAACTTAAGCATGTAAGTACCAGTATTATACTCGGTTGCGTTTTCCAAAATCATTGTAAGCTTAAGTACATTGTAGACCGATTGAAACCAATGGAGCTACAATAAACTTAAAGTTACGATGCTTTTGGGAAACGCAGCCCTGACTGTTAAATGACTGTTAGTTGATCTAAACATGTGTATATATATATATATATATATATTTTTTTTTTTTTTTGTTGTTTTAACAGTATAAAAGGTTAACCTGTCCTGATGAAAGTGCACTACACCATTACAAGGAGTTTAGCTAATCTCAAAATCATTTACATATTGAAGTATTATAGATGCAGTTGGAAAAAACAGCCTGTTAAAAATAGATCAGAAAGAGGATGCAAAATGTCTATGTGAAACAAGAACTGCTTTTTGTTCATGAAATATCTAGTAACATTATAATTGGACGTTAAAGGAGAAAAATAAGCTATGATACAGCCCCATATAGAGATTTTTGCTTCATTTACTGTTTTGCATAACTGAAAACAGTTGAAACGAATGATATCTTATGGATGATGTAACATATCTATTATTAGGGGTGCTATTTGCCCGAACGCACTGCTGCTGTTGAAAGTTAGCGCAGCTTCAGTAATATCACTAGACAGGTGACCCAGAATTAGACAAGCAAATGTTCTCTCTCTGTTTACTCAAATACAGTTAGTTCTGTTTTAAATTCTCTTTTCTGCGTGAGTGACTCCTGCTGTGCATTTGGTGGGCTCACATTAGGATGAGTGGGGTTTGTTCACACGTTGTCTCATCCGGTCTGATGTTCTGTCATCCTCGGCGCACAAGCCGTCAGCACTTGTCTAGATTAAACCCAAATTCCTCTCCTCTGACATACTGCTAAGAGTTTGAACTGTGTAGGATGTACGCGTGTGTGTGTGTGTGTTTGAATATTTATAAACCAGGGCCTCCAAACCTTTTGTTTTAAGTGATAATTCCAATGATTTCAGCAGTTGGCCGAAGCGAACACCCAGCCATGTTATTGAGCAAACTGCTGGGTTTTAATGCTGCTGGATTGCTGGGGGCGAGGCAGGGGCGGCGAGAAATAATTACACACTACAAAAATAAAGCAAAACAAATATTACCTAATATGAGATCAAATGATGTCTAAACCACGCATTTTTATCTGAAGTCGCACAGCAGTTCTAGAGGCAGGCAGCATCTTTTTTGCCTCCCTTGATTCCACTGAGCATCCTCTAGCTGGAGTTAATGTGAGGAACGCATGTTCTTCTTAGCAGCACTGTGATTGGCCGATGACTCTTGTGTCCATACAACAGCTTAACCATGCCATGACCAGTTTCTGTTCTCATCCAAATGTGTAAGTGTTACCTGTAAGTGAGCAAGTTTTTAGCCAAAATGCAGTGTGATGAAATTAAAAATTCATCAGCATGCCCACAGTTTATTAAAGGTTTGTTGGAATAAATGATACATGCTTTTCATTGTATTTTTGTAGTCCTTATTATTGTATGCAATACATTATGGTGTTTTGTGTTCGAATTTATGTTATTTGTGTTATGTTTACTGCTTTAGTTTAGCATCCTGTTTTACTCTGATGGTGTTTTCTGTTCGTCTTCGCTGTCCATACACAGAGTATTAGCCATTTTTCAAAAACAGGCCACTTGAACTCTTGACTCATTTTGTGGCTTTCTACTGAACCACCTGAATTATTATAATGGTTATCAGCACCTTTTAAAGATAAATAGCATATTTCAATGTTTTACGCTTGATATTTTGACCTTTATATTAAGTATTTATTTATTTATATTAAGAAATTACATTTATTCAGCACAGATGCATTAAATTAATCAAAAGTGTCAATAATTTAAAATATTACAAAAGATTTCTGTTTCAAAGAACATTTTTTCATTCTATTAATAAACAAATAAAATTGTATTATCGTTTTCACAAACACAGTAAGCAGCAGCGTTGGGGCCATTCATGAATTCAATTGAGAATGAATGGTAAATTCCAATTCACTTCCTGGAATGGAATTGGAACTGCATGCAGCTGACAGGAAATGGAATTGGAATTGAATTGGAATTACAGGAAGTGGAATTCAATTCAGGAAGAATTCCACTGAATTCTGTTTATTGCTGAGCATTTATTTGTCATTGCATTTAAAGACATACATTTGAACTTTATTTATGTTGATTTACAAATATGAATGTGCATACAAAATAGAGTTGATCGAATGCAAGTAAATAAAAATGAGAACAGTACATTATGAATTAATAATTGAATAATTGAATGGGGATACATTTCTGAATACATTCAGTATATGATTACCAAATGTTTTGGTCTTGATTTAAACATTATGTAATTCAATCACACGGTGAATTTCGATTACATAACTTTAACATAAACAAATCAAATACATTTAATGTTATTCAAATGCATCAGTGTAGAAACACATAAACACTGAGCAGTGTGGAGACTCTTGATCTTACCTGTTTTATTCACACATGACTGATGCATTTGAATCACATTAAGTTGATTTGATTTGTTTATGTTAAAGTTATGTAATGTAAAAACATGGAAATTCACCATGTAATTGAATTAATAATAAAGTTTAAATCAAGACTAAAACATTTGGTAATCATATATTGAACGTATTCAGAAATTTATCACCGTCATTCAATTATTAATTCGTAATGTACTGTTCTAATTTTTATTTGCTTGCATTTGATCAACTCTATTTCTTACATTGCATGATATTTGTAAATGCAATGGCAAATAAATGCTCAGCAATAAACAGTGGAATTCTTCCTGAATTTAATTCCACTTCCTGTAATTCCAATTCAATTCCAATTCTGTTTCCTTTAATTGTTGTTTAATTCCAATTCCAATTCCATTTCCTTCTTTGGATTTGGAATTGTTGAGTTCATTCCTGAATTGACCCCAACCCTGGTACTAAGCAACACAACTAGAAGGATCATGTGACACTGAGGACTGCTGAAAATTAAGCTTTGCCATAACAGTAATACGTTTAATTTTAAACTATATTCAAATAGAAAACAGTTATTTTAAATTCTAATAACATTTCACAATATTTTTGCTTTTATTATATGTCTTGTCAAATAAATGCAGCCTTGGTGAGGATAAGACTTCTGAACAAAAAATATATACAAACCATGCTGTATATACAAATGTTATTAATTTGTATAAGTAAAAAATAAATAAATTTGAACCATGAAACTATGTAAACTTCTTCAAAGGAACATGAATTTACGTTAGACTAAATAAGTAAACAGAGAGAGGGGCTTTGGCTCCTCATTTCAGAAGACCACGGGGGTGAGCGTATACAGCACGTCTGACTATTACCAGCCTCCGGCAAATTATTGATGCTGGTTTGATTGGATGTGGTTTTGATAACTGGCTAATTGCTGAATTCTCTTTGGATTAGGGTTTGCACCAGTGTAGTTCGGGCTCAATTAATGCTGCCTTTTATCTTATGTTAATACAGTGGTTTGAGTTTTATACCCGACAACTCACTGAGCTTTAATTAGGGGCTTGGATAATGCAGTCCATTTCAGTTCAATGCGATGTGACCTCGACTGTTAAATGTATATTGCGTACTTGTAAACATCTGAAAATGCGGATGACAAATGGAAGAGCGAAGGACGGTAGAGGAGAGAATGAAATATCCGGTTTCACGTGGTAACTGTAAGCCATTAAAAGGTTTGAGGGGTTATGTAACCTTATTAGTTTAACACACAGACTTACCTCTTATTAAAACCCAAAGTTGCGCTTTTAAAGTGGTGCTTTTATTCTCAATTTTCCCCTTTTAATCCCAAACCCATCTGAGGGGCTGTTTAATCTTGAAGTTAAGGCAGCGGAGGAGTCAGCCGCGGGTCGTGGTAATCCTGCCTGAATATCTCTTTCAAGGGGCAGGACTTCTTGCGGGCCAACCGCACAGGACTGAGGGATCTCTTTTTGATAAAGGCTGTCTGCTTTATATAATCTCTATATGGAGGAGGACTTAGCATGCAGCCATCACGTGAGGGTTTTGAGCTCAACCTGCAAACCTGAGGACAATACCAAACATGAATCAAGCAAATAAAGGACAGGCAGGGACACGGAAACACATGAGCATACACGAGTACATCCCGTCCCTTCAAAATTTGGACGATGCTCGTGATCCATGAAGTACGCCGTGATGTATTTGATGGTTACTTATAAACAGTGTTGTGGGAGTGATATTTTGTTTTGTATTCACCGACTGAACTGTTTCATAGCAGATATTTGTGATGTTGGGTTAAATTGAGGAGATCACAATAGGGGCTCTCTGATGCAGATGGCTTTTATGTTCACTGTTTTTTCGAACAATTTTATGCTATCAGAGCGTTCTCTTTGAAACTAGTCGCTCTCTTCTTAAAAACTCTAAAAGCTGTTTTATGATGCTTGTTGTTTTGGCACACAGTATTCAACCCTCAGGCCTCCTCTTCTCTTTTTTCCTACAGAATCTGATGTCCACGGCTGTGTGCTGCTTAACACGTCTCGAAGGGTGAGACTTTTCATTACATTCACATGCCAAACAGATCTTATAAGATTAAAGACTAAAGTTATGTGCACACCTGTGACTGCACATTAATTTAATTATGTATTGATACGCCAAGTCTACATACAGTGGGACCCAGGAGTATGAGACCTTAAAATCTGGAATTTTTATTTATGTATGCAAATAAGCAGTTTTAGGATTTACAATTTTTAAAATAAAGCTTATGATATAAAATGGTGAAATAATTACTGAATAACATGATCATCAGGTTTTATCTAACACTGTAGCATTATGAATTCTGCATTCTAAAATTAATTTGACTACTTTTTACTTGAAAATTCTTATAAATAATTTTAATTATGCATTCTAAAATTAATAGCACTGCTTTTAAATTAACTGATGAACTATTCACTCAGGTTGTAATGAAAAATGTACAAAATCAGACAATAATACAAAATCAAAATATTTTCAGCACAGTATCAGATACATACAAACTATTTCTAACAACACTGTAATACACAGTTGACTTCCAATGAGTTCCCAAGGTCATGGAAAATATGGAAATAAAGGAAGCTTTTAATTTTTGAACTCTTAATTTTTTTTTATTCTGTCCATTTTGAGTGAATCGATCTTTCAAGTTCATCTTAGTGATTCAGTCGAAGTGAATCAAAAGAATTAAAAAATAAATATATATATTTTTATATAAATATGTTACACAAAAAATATATTATTTTCATAATTATAAAATAAAATATAAATATATATATTTTTTAAATACTTGTCCAGAATTAACTTATCATACATCACATCATGGGGAAAAAAAATCTGCTAAATATATGAATCAATAAAGAGGCTTTTTTTTGGCATTGCTTACATGAACCTCTGTGTGTTGCATCAGTACGTGAAGCTAATGAACTTCGAGGAGGAAGTGCGAGCTCACAGGGACCTGGACGGGTTTCTGGAGAGGGCCAGTATTCTTCTGCATGAGGATGAAACCTCTCTAGACGACGTGTTAAAGACAATGCTCCGTCACGTCTCACAGGACCCTCACACCGCTGAGCCCAGCTGCAACTTCGAGGAGATCATGAGCTCCCTCTTCACAGACGCAGGGTCACAGGAAGTCAATGGTGAGTGTGTTTGCTTTATTTGTATGCTTTTTCATGAAAAGCTTATGAAAGGTTGCTCAATACCTCAGAGAGCTCATTTGACTGACACCTCAAAGGATATAAGCACAGCAGTTTGACGTTAGTCAATGTTATTTTAATTTAAAACGCTTTATAAATTATAATACAGATTTTACATAAAAAAGGGACAGAAGAATGAGTAACAGAGGGAACTGTGCAGAGACAGACAGAAAAAAAGAGTTTCAACAATAATTAAGTCCATTTCCATCCCTGCTGACCCCATAGCTTTGAAACTCAGTCTAGGATGTGTGTCAGTGAGAGGACTTGTGTGAATGACTGGACAGAGCAGTGCCATTATTTCCTGAATTCTCTTTATGTGGTCATTCAGAGCATTAGACTTGGTGGAACTGTCAAATTTTCCCAGAGGACACATGAGCCTTTATGACAGTGTAAAGTCAAAAGAAATAGAGACAAATCACAAAAGTTAAGCAAAAGTTAATGAAGGAGCAGCTGAAAGGAAAATACAATACATATGAAATATAAATGAGTACAAAATGTATAATTCAAGATTGTGTGCATAGTAAATAGAAGCAAATTAGAAGTCTTTGACCAAATTAAACCAAATTAGAACCAAACGATTGAATTGTATTAGTTGAGTTAATGCTGGAATACAATTTTTTTTGTACAAGTCTGCAGATAATCATAGAATCAGATTTTGTAACTTCATATGAAAGGTGTATTCACACCGAGAGTGAATTTAATTATTTGCACAAATAGGTTGCATCCAGAGTTAATGCAAAGCCACGAATAAGTGAATTACGTGGTGTGGTTGTTGCAAACAAATTTGCATAAATGTGTTGTTGTGCAAGCCAGTCAGCAAAGAGCATCCGGTTGTAAAAGAGCAATATGTGTGCTTTTATTCACACAAGTGACATGAAAAAATCCCATGAGTAGTCTTGTGTGATAGCACAATATGAATATAACCACACCCCACACACCATTAGTGTTACATTTTGACATCCAAAATGTACACTATAATATTTTGAATGATTCTAGCTAGTATGCATGTTTTTGCATGAATTTGTTGTGTTTGGGACAACTTAAAAAGTCTTAATATTGTGTGGTCTTCAGCCATTTAGTGTACAATGGCCAGTTTTTCAGACTTTACATAATAGTTTATGAATTTTAAAATTGTTTTTGTGTGTGTGTGTGTGTGTGTGTAGAACTTGTGCTTATACATGTACTATTTGTATTTTTCATTTCCTTCATTTATTTAGATTTAGTGCTTGCTGTTGGTTACTGCACATTACTGCAGCTATCATAAGATCTACTCTACCGGTTACTTTATATAAAGGTCCCTGGACACCCACCATTTTCAAAAAATGGTCCCCAAGCTACATAATTCAAGTATCCCTGCTTTATGAGCTCAGCTAGTCTTCGCATTACTAACTCCTCTCTCAGGAAGATGGACAGATTCTTCTAAACATAAGAAACCTCTGGCATGCTCTCAGCCTAGAGGTGATGCTGCACCATCAGAGATTCAGATTAGAAACACATTTTTTAGTTCATGCTGCTTTTTTAAATCATTACAGTGACTATATAGTGAGAATGTTTTTGGCAAACTGAATGCCTCATCTCTTGATTTATACATATTTAAAACCCCTAGCATTGAAATTAAGCACCTAATTAGGACTTCCTGCCAAAAACACTCACGAGAGACGAGGGTAAAGGAAACCTTTCATTGAGAGATGCAGGTTGGCCTATTATATGTTGTAATACACCACTAACTAACGCACTGATATTTTCTATCCTGATGATTCAGTTTGTACTTGTTGCTCACAGATTTATTCAGAGTCTTTCCGAATGGTTTCTTGAATCAAAATTCACTACAATAAATGAAATATTCATGACAACACCACATATATAATCACACTATCAGGCTGCGTGAATGTGCCATTTCCTTCTGAGATTTTTACAAGCTGGCAGCACGCTTTTTCTGGATTGTATTGATCGTTTCCGGCTCACCAGTAATCTCTGTGTTCTTATCATCGTTGCCAAATTCACACTGAATACACACAGAATATCATTGGGCACCAATTAAGCTTGGTCCTGGACTTTACTGTGCCATCACTCCAGTCCGGTCTAACACTGCACCTAATCTGTGCCTGGACTCTGTTGGACCTCATGAATGGTGAGATGTGATTTATTGTTAGTTTTTTTTTTTTTTTTTATTAAGTCTAGGGATGATACATTCCCTCTTGTCTCTGTTGCTAGGATACATAGCTCACTTGTGACCAAGAATCATATTAATGATATGAGCCTGGGAACATGCAAATGAACTGATGTGTGATTGGATTATGAAATGTGAATGTCATGAATATGATAATGTATGATCATTTGGTTAAGAATCCATGAATGGCATGTAATTGTGAGCGCATTGATTGTATGTGCACGCGGCAAGTCTTTAACACACAGACAAGCAAACCAAAGTCTATCAGTCTGAAAATCAAATTAGAAAGCAATGGCAATAAAGATCTCATTCCGCTTAGATGCAAGCACAATGAAAGATGGAGAAAAAACTTATTTCGTCTGAGTAAAGAGACCTGAGCATCTGCCTGACAACCCAGCCCCAATTAGCGAGACAGGGAGGTTTGGTGTGTCTGTGTGGGTGGTGGGTAATCTGAATTTGTGTCTGAGAAATGTTTCGCTCTTTTTGCTTGCTTTTAGGGTTCACAACATGTGTTTCTGTACTCAACCTAACTTTAACTCTTTCCTCTCCAAGCTGAACTCGGTGTGTGTGTGTGTTTGTGTGTGCCTGTGTGTGTGAGTGTCTCCAATTCTCTCGCACAGACAGGTCGGCGAATTTCATTTTCTATGACAACGGTAAGAACGATATGATCAGACATGGGATATTACCCACAATTCATATGTGTTTTCTCCCTGAGTGCTGATAATTCCAGTGGATGTGATTGACACATACCATTAGTCGGACAGACATGCAAGTCTCTGTTTTCTTATTCATATTCATCAATTTGCTGCATTTTCTAGTTGATGCAGTGACACAATCCAATTTGAAATCAGTATCCACACATTTGAAATGACAAGATTCGGTGTTGTTTTAAAAAAGTCGGTGGTGAATGCTGAGTGATTCCCTTCCCCGTGGTGGTGCTCTATCATTGCCTCTCTCTCTTTTGCTCTCTCTCTCATTCCTGCCTCATTGCCGTTCAGCTGATTGGCTGTGCATGGATTCCGCTGTTGTGATTGAAAAAGTCCACTGTCATTCTGATGTCTTTTTCTGCTTAATATTTTTGCTGCACACACACCCCCCCCACCCAAGGAGCGAACAGACTTAATATCTTGAGGAAAAGTCTTTAGTGAGTGTGAATAAAAGCATCTCATTCCATCCTGATGTCCAGGCCTCTGGCAGTTATCAGAAGGGGTGAGGTGGGGTTGGCCTAGATGATTGCCTGAATGTTAATGCATGTATTTTAGGGCTGAAAACATTATATCAGGGTATTTTCAGCTATTTGACAAAATGCAGTATACATATCTAAAAGATGTTTTCAAATAGCTAAAAACTATTTTAATATAAAATTTCCATATATTGCTAACTAAATCATCCAAAAATAATATGTAATCATTCTTATTAATATGATCCAACATAACAATTGATACAATGTATAATTATAAATAAAGTATAATTTAAAAAAGTATGAAATACTATATATACAGTATTATGGCCATCAAATGGTTTATTGCGATTAATCACATCCAAATGAAAAGCTTTTGTTTACAGTATATATGTGTGTGTACTTAGTATATATAAATACACATCCATGCATGTATATATTTAAAAAACAAAATTTATATGGAGATATTATATAAATTATATGAATATAAATATTTACAGGTCCATGAGTATTTGGTCACTGACATAAGTTTTGTTTTTTTTACCTGTTTACTAAAACACATTATAATAATAGCTATATGAACATGGACATAATGTATATAATTTCAGCTTTCATTTTAGAGTATCCATGTACAAGTTAGATAAAGAGTTTATGAGTTTCAGCTCTTTAACATGTGCAACCCTTTTTATAAAGGGACCAAAAGTAATTTGACAATTGACTCATAGGCTGTTGCATGGGCAAGCGTGTGCAATTCCTTTGTTATGTCATTATCAATGAAGCAGATAAAAGGCCTGGAGTTGATTTTGAGGTGTAGTGCTTGGATGTGGAAGATTTTACTGTGAACAGACAACATGCCATCAAAAGAGCTCTCCATCCAGGTGAAACAGGCCATCCTTAAGCTGCAAAAACAGAAAAAAAAATCTGCAGTGAGGTACATCCTGAGGAAGAAAGAAAGCACTTTTTGCAACACTAAAAGACGATTGTAGAATCATTTCCATGGTTGAGGGAAGCCCCTTCACAACAGCCAAACAATTCAACACTCTCCAAGAGGTAAGGCATATCAATATCTAAGTCTACCATAAAGAGAAGACTACATGAAAGTAAATACAGAGGGTGCACTGCGAGGTGCAAGCTGCTCATAAGCCTCAAGAATAGAAAAACTAGATTAGACTAGATTGGCTAAAAAAAACCCAGAATAGTTCTGGAAAAAACATTTTTGAACAGATGAAACCAAGATCAGCCTCTACCAGAATGATGGCAAGAAAAAAGTATGGAGAAGGCGTGGAACAGCTCGTGATCCAAAGCATACTACATCATCTGTAAAACACTGCAGAGGCAGTGTGTTGGCTTGAGCAGTGGCATCGGGGCACTGGTGTTAATTGATGATGTGACACAGGACAGAAGCAGCTAAATGAATTCTGAAGTGTCTGCTTATATAAAAGCAATCATATTGATTGGGTGGCGTTTTATAATACAGGTGGACAATGAAACAAAACATACAGCCAATGCAACCCAGGAGTTTATTAAGGGAAAGAAGTGGAATATTCTTGAATGGCCAATCAATCGCCTGATCTTAACCCAATTGAGCATGCATTTGACTTGTGGAACTGCGGACAGAAAGGACCAGTAAAGGCCTGGCAGAGCATTAAACAGGAGGAAACCCAGCATCTAGTGATGCCCATGAGTTCAAGACATAAGCTTTCATTACCAGCAAAAGTTTTTAGGATTAGTATTTGAGTATTAGAAATCAACATTTTGATCTCAGTTATTTAATTTGTCCAATTACCCATGAAATTTAGGGATTTTGTTAAAAAAATGCTTTAGTTCTTAACATTTTATACATTTTTGTTCAACCCAATGAATTAAAGCTGAAAGTCTGCACTTTAACTGCATCCAAGTTTCATTTAAAATTTATTGTGGGACTGAACAGAACCAAAATTGGAAAAAAGTAATCCAAATATTTATGGCCCTAACTGTACATGTTAATACATGTAAATATTTTTTTAAATATGTGCTGTTTGTGTGCATTTATATATAATATATAAACATACTACACACACACATATTATGTTAACAAAAACTTTTATTTTGATAAATAGTGATTAATCATTTGTATATTTGTAACCATGGAATTTAATATGGAATGGAATTTAAATCATAGTAAGAATAATATATTTTTACACATTTTTTTTTAATAAAGTTAAATGCCACAAATCTGTTAATATTTCTCAAAAAGGGTTGAAAGTTTTATTTTAGTGTCTAAAACTTAGTGTTTTTTATGCCTATATACTATTAATAAATTTTTATTTTAGTTTTAGTACTACCATCATCAATTATTTTAGTACATGAAGTTACACTAAAAGAAAATGAGAAATGTTGCTTTGACAACTAGCTGAAATAAAGTTACTTTTTTATGGTTTTATTTACCTTTAATAACCCCGATTGTGGAATCAGAGGTTAAACTGCCATTTTTAACTGATTAACGGAAATAAATCACACTCACTACAGAGGTTTGAATCACAGACAGTAGCAAATTATATTATCAGCCTACTCGCATATTAAGATATTAGTTGTGACACAATGAGCAAGCGTGAAACTGTTCTATTGGCACAGTCACAGACGTAATGGCCAAAAATCATTACAACATCCCAGAATTAGTTCTGCCTTGATCAGCAACCAAATAATATACAGTATTTTAAGTATTCAATGTATCGTCAAGCTTTAATGTTTGTGATGGTGTGCATGTTTTAGTATATGCACATTTATGGCCCCCAAAAATGGCAACAAGAGGTCTGGTCTGGTTTTTCCTTCACGAACACACAAAGTACACAATTATCTCATCAGTTTGTCCTCCTGCCAATTCAACGGGCTTCATATTGCCCTGTATTGCTCCATTGATACGTTTCCCTCTCTTTTCCCCTCCTTTTCATTCTTTCTCTTTTCCTGTCTATTTCTCGATGGTGCTGAGTGTGTTGTCATGGTGATACCCATCTGTCCACGGTGTGAGTGTGTGATGTCTTATTGATGAGACAGTGTGACTGTGTGCCAGAGACATCCATCCTGCCTGCTTAAACAGCACACACACACACAAACATACACATATTGTTTTTGCTGGTCATGCTGAACAACTCACACCTGTCACCTCTGCTGGATTGAGGACAAATATGCACATACACATGCCTTCACAGTGTTTGTTGTTAGTATGCTGGACACACACACACACACACACACTGATTGATTAATTTGAATTAAACATTTGGTGGTGTTCTTGGAAAGGTCTTCATTGTCACTCACGCTGGCTTCAGTGATGTGTATTGTCCTCTGGTGAGCTTTTGCTTCTGTTCTACCTTGATATGCATTAGCCTTTTCATAGAGATGAGTGGACTTTGATTTAATTACCGGCCCTTCCATCAATTCACATACTCTTGTTTTTGGTGTGTCATCATGTACAGTGAAAGTCACTTCATCTTGGTGTCAGACTTATGATGTGCAGTACTTTTGAAGTGGCATCCAGATTGAAGTTAACTGGAATTGATTGTTTAGTTTCTGTCTTCATGCATGGTCATCCATTGTCTGTATTGCATGGCCGCTCACGACTGACCCCTTGCCTTCTCTCCTCACAGTGCATCTATTGTCAGAGACTCTGCAGTGTGTGACGGCCACAGCCACAGGGATCCAGTACCAGCAGTCTTGGCTTTGTATCCTGTGAGTTACCTATATCTGTCTTACCTGTAGTGCTGACTGGTTCTAGAACAGGGGTGTCTGAAGAAATTCCACAATACAGTAAAAATATTATAGCAAAGACTGCAAATGTATATATTGCGTATTTCATTTTAAAAAGTCCAGTTCAAACTTCTGGGTCCAAAAATATTGTTTTGATACAGCAAGGATGCATTACATTGATTAAAATTCACAGTAAATACATTTATAGTGTTACAATAGATTTCTAAAATAATATTTTTCTATTTAACTTTTCCAGAAAGAACAAATTATATTTAAAAATATATTAAAATCAATTTTTATTTCATGTTTTTTGTAAAAATATTTCCA
Source organism: Enteromius fasciolatus (assembly GCA_032361145.1). Lineage (NCBI taxonomy): Eukaryota > Metazoa > Chordata > Actinopteri > Cypriniformes > Cyprinidae > Enteromius > Enteromius fasciolatus. Next base: position 949,935 of record JAUMHR010000016.1, on the reverse strand, counting down.
ACCCCAAAATTTAAAAGGGTAGTGTACTCTATAAAACATTTAAATATTTAACCATAATAAACAAATTGAATTGTTGTATCCAAAAAACTAATAACTAACTTAAGTGTTAAGCAATTAAATTAAAATGTTTTTGTCATTTTTCATATATTAATATATGAAAATATTATTGGGTATCATTAATTCAGCATATATTAATTAATTATACTTTATATCAATTGACAGCTCTATCTAGGACATATCTGTGTCCAATTTTTACAAATGTGAAATTAACTGAATGACCTTCTGTTCAAATACAAATGTGGCCCTGGACCATAAAACCAGTCAAAACGGTAGTTTCTTTTAAATTAAGATTTATACGTCATCTAAAAAACTGAATAAATAAGCATTGATGTACATATTAATATACAATACATGTATAATTTGTTAGGATAGGACATTATTGGCTTAGATACAGCTATTTGAAAATCTGGAATCTGAGCATTAAAAAAATCACAATAAATTGCTGTTAAAGTTGTCCAAATGAAGTCCTTAGTAATGCGTACTAATTGCAATTACTGAATTAAAGATACATTTATATATTTATTTCAATTAAGGAACACGTTCTTTACTTAATATCCTAATGATTTTTGGCATACAAGGAAAAATCAGTCATTTTGACCCATACAATGTTTTATTGGCTATTGCTACAAATATATCCTTATAACTGGGTTTGTGGTTCAGGGTCACAAATGACATAAACTCTTTATTCTCTATAGCAAAAAGAGCCATCATGATGTGCCCAGTGAGATATGAGAGATGCTTCAAACATTTTCTTCTAGTGAATGCTGTCCAGAAAAAAATAAAAAGAAAGATAAATGGAATATTCTGAGGTCAATGTACAGAATGTTCAGAAGACATATCTGTGGCGAGAGTACAACATCAGATGACACTCATAGACATAGAACATCTCAGTACAAAAGTTGGTAGCGGGCTTCAGAATCTCTTTGAAAAAATGGCAAAAAAAGCAATCAGTCTGAGAGATTCGGTGAAGAAGGCCAATCCAGGGGTGGGCCGGGTCAAAGCATGCATTTTATAAAGCAAAAGCTTTGGCCAGTATTACTTTGCCACTGCGCTTTTGTGCCAGGGAGTGCTTGAAACATCAATTAAAAGTCATTTATCGCCTTCTCTTGGATTAAGATGCTTTCACAGTACTCTCTATAAAGAGTTATTCTAGAGAACATGTGCCCCGACGTGTCCTCCTGCCATCTCATATGAAATTCATGGTTCAAATGAATTAAACCTTATCAAAACTGTCAACTTAAAATTCTTATAGACTTTGAGGTATTGTGATAATGAAATGCTGCTGGATCAGTGTCACTGACAGTGAAATCATTTCCTAAGGCCAGCGAGGAGGCAGATGGCCTCGGGGAACAAGCTGCTATCATGGCAAGATGAACTTGTGTTCATGCGCCCATAATGTGATTTGCCTGAGGAACTTTGGTGCCTTATTTGAGGTTCACATGGGTATAAATCTCTTCAGATGGTAGGTGTATCCTTGTCTTGTAGGAGGCAGAGGATTAGCATTAACATATAGTGTTGGGAAGGTTACAATTTACCCTGTTTAAAATATTGTAAGTAACAAATACTTTTAGTAATGTAACTGATAACATTTGAGTATGTTTTGATTACTCTTCTAAATTTCTATCAAATGTGTGGGGCTTTTTAAACATTTCAACCAGTAAGGGTTAACCCAGTATTAATATTTTCACAGCATGTACATGTAACGTGTAAAACTAGGACACCTTAAAATAAGTTTTACCCAGTTACATTTATTCTCTAAATAAATGACATAACTCCATTGAATGTAACTTGGGCCACGTTTACACAGCATTAATACTGTTATGTTAACACACAGTTCAGATATTTACGTGTGTGACAACTGCATTCAAGCTGCTCTGCTGCACAAACGCACATCTACCATGTGCTACGTTAATTCATGTGTGTTTTGGGTAACTTACAGTAAAGGAGAAACAAGCTGCGTGTCAAACTTTCAGAGGTTTTATCCTGTCAGTTTTCCACCGGAGCCGGAGTTTTTTTTTCTTCGCGCACCGCAAAGTTCAAATGCTCCACTCTACCCAAATTTAAAAGCTGCTGTCATCTATTGACATCACCATCTTTGATATAACTTCGGTCACTGTCACTATGGTCACTGGTAAGGAATACGGGCTTGACTCCTGTTGCACGTTCATACAGACAGAATTCTAAACACAGCTGAAAGCTGCTCTGTGAACGAGACATTTCGAGAAAAGAAAATACTGTTGTCAATCGCAAATACAGAACTGATAACCAAATTCTGCTGCTGTGTGAATGTGGCCTACTTACTCCATAACACTGTTAACATGCACTACAGTTTGAGGTTGTTTTAATTTTGGTCAACAAGGCTGTATTTAGTTGATCAGTAATACAGTAAAAACAGCAATATTGTAAAATATCATTGCAGACATTACTTTAAATCTTTAGTGTTAAATCCTTCAGAAAATATTCTAATATGCTGCTTTGTTGCTCAAGAAACAGTTCTTACTAATATTAACAGTTGAGCTAATATTTTTGGGAAAAATGTTATGTTTATAATGATGTTTATTTGAAAGAATTAGTATTTCGAGTCTATACTGTGACTTTTTATTAATTGATAAATTAAAATCTTAATTTCTTATCTTACCACTAGTTTTTGAAAGGTATATTGGCCTATTTTTTGGTATTTTGGAATATTTTTCTGGTATTGTAGATTTTGCTCACAATACACAATAACAATATACAATTGTTAATTGGCTTTAGAGGAACAAGATTAAAACAAACAAATGGAAACATAAAGTAAGAGCGAGTAGATAAAGCAGGCCTCTAATTGTGTGTGAGGACAATGGAGCTTAGCTAGTAACAGTTTTGGGATAGCTGTATTTGCAGCCCATCTACACTCCAAGTGAGTGATGCAACAAAACAGCTTTGTTTATTATAATGAGAGCATTCAAAGGAGTTCAGATCTCACTGTGCAAGCAAAAAGCACACTGTGGACTCAAACAGTTGTGTAAAAGTGCGCAGTGGACTGCCACGCTTGCAGTGTTGACAGTGATTATAATGGGAGCGTTCTATTTTGGTTCGACTAGCTTTATGAAGTAGATCACTGCAGAAGAATCAGACACGTAAGTAAATTTTGAAAACTTTTAAATAGAAGTAAATTAGTTTTGAAACAATAAACTATAATAGTGTAGAATTTACCTCAAGCTCACAGTGGGATAATTTTTGTTGAAACTTGATTGAAAGAATGAGTCTGCAACGTTACTATTTTTTGTTACATCAACAAAATAACTGATGACCTTGAGAGCTTCCTACTTAGTATCTCTAAAATATGTTCTATGTTATCATCTTGGTGCTAACACAAGGATATTAAGAAGTGGCATTTCACACAAGCACACCCACACAAACACAAAGTAGGCTACAACAAAGGTTTGTTGTCAGGAGACGGCCATCTGTTAAATCCATAACTTTAACACTTTGACATTTGTGTCAGGTGGCTCTGTCTCTCTTAGTAACCCACATATTTGTTGCAGCAGTTGTCTCATGGATGGTTTTATTATTATATACTATTAGGCCAATACTTGTGCAGAAGTAGCTCTTGTAAATTTAGAAAAGATGAGTGCAACTCTTGAGTAGATCGTACATTGATGTCTTCAGGATTCACATCTGTCAAAATCTGCTTCCTGCTATTGAGTCATTTATCAAAATAAATTGATCCCCAACCAACCTTATCTAACAGACATCTGCAGGTCATGATTAGGCTCTAACGATTCATCTAGTTTCTTTCAGTTTTCAAGATCCGCCAACACATTTTCCTTCTGAACACTTTTGCTAACAGCTGCCAAAACTTTTATCAACAGTCTCCAAACTATAGCACTGTCAGGCAGCACTCAACATCAGTGCATAAACAAACAGGTCTTATTTTCTATGGGAAATACAGCACGTGAGGTGGTGGGATTTTCCACCAACATCCCCTTGTTAAACTTAAGAATCTGCTACATGCACAATGCTACAATTTACATTGCTACCTGCTTAAAACAAGTGCTAAACTGAATTTTATACAGAAAGGGACAATTATGCAGATTCTCTAGCGGTAATGGCAGCAGTGATTCATTGAATTATGATAAAATGAAGGAGGACAGCATTATAACTGGGCTTATATCCAGAAACACAATGTAGTCAAGTGCACTTTGTTCATTTAAAGAACAAAATCAGGTGACTCATAAAAAACACTTTGTATTGGAATATTTTTCTTCCCGTACTTGTACTGGGCTCAATCTGTCAATCTATCTATCTATGTACTTAATTCACATGAGATAATACATTTAGAGATCATAAATCAAAAGTCATTTCAGACCCTCTTTGAGGACAGAAAAAGCATTACATGAGGTAAATAAACCATAAAAGGCCAAGTTCAGCCAATGGCCCACACTACCCTAGTAAGCAGAAGATTTGTGTTTCTTTGAATCATGTGCAGACAGTTTTATGGCCAAGAAAGGGAAACAAGGGGTAATGTTGAATGACACACAGCAACTCTGTCTTTACATTTATAGTAAAAAAAAGGAGCACATAAATGTGCTTAATGTAAGGTTGCAAGGTTACCAAAGTGCTTACAAAATGACACCGCACCTTTAACATGGTTTAGATCAGACTATCCCAGGGCATTTGACTCTTCTGAAGTCTCTTGTGACCTCAGTACACAGTAGTTTTTTGGTTATGAGTATTAGCTGGACCTGTAAGACAGATTCAGCGCCCCTGTTGGCAGAGTTTGCTTTTAGGGCCTGTTATTACTGCATATTATTATGTGCGACAGTGTACGGTTTAAATTTATTCCTTTGCCCAACCTTTATGCTAATATTGGACTTGATTTATTAATGCAACTTACTGTATCTGAAATTACTAAGTCAAGTGCATTGAGTGCTTTTACCGTTTCTATTTTAATATGGTAAATAGAGTTGATATTAACCTCATAATAGGTGACCAGATGCCTGAAACAGAAGGCACACACTTCTTTTTCACTTTATAACTTCATTAGCTTGTAAGAAAACAGGAAGTGCCTTTTTTGCCACCCGGCCCACAGCCAAATTTTACTTTGACATCTCTGTTCAAGAGCTTTCTGTAATCCCATTAGACCTCAACCAGTGGATTTGTTAATGTGTTTGCTGTATTCCTGTTACATATTGAATTAATCTGATACTGTGCCAGGTACATTAAAGCACTGTGTAAATCGTAAAGAGGATTTATGATGATTTATGAACTCTTTGTGACAGCTGTAATGTGAAGAACCTGCAGAGGCGGCACGTGTGTATCTCACGCCTGGATCGTCCACAGAACTGGGGGGAAAACTGTGCCGAAGTCCGCTATGTTATCCTTATTCTGGCACCTTCAAAGATGGTAATATAATCACACACACACACACACACACACATGTTGGGTTTACATGTTTTATAGGGACATTCCATAGGCGTAATGGTGTTTGTACTGTACAAACTGTATGTGGTATTGTCCTACACTGACCCTACACCTTAACCTACCTCTTACAGGAAACTGTGTGCATTTTTGGATTTTCAAAAAACGTAACTCCGTTTGATTTATAAGCTTGTTTCCTCATGGGGACCTAATGTCCCCACAAGGTCAAAATTTACTGGTATTCCTATCTTTGTGGGGACAATTGGTCCCCATAAGGTGATAAATAC
>JAUMHR010000016.1:919807-932217 GCA_032361145.1 Enteromius fasciolatus | reverse complement strand
ATTTTATATATAAACAGTAATACCATTTTGTTTTACAGTCTTTCATGAGTACTACCATGCTCCCACTTTGGCCAATGGGAGTGCAGAGGAGCTGAATCGCATCAGTGGTAGTTTACATTTAGGGGAACTGAACCTGACAGAGACAGGGCCCGTGAGCCTCCCAGAATCCTTCATTCTGTGCACGCGGGCACGGCCTCTTCTCTGTCTGCTCCTCATGCTGGGCACACTGTGGGTGGGATACACACTGTACCAGTTCAGGAGAAGGTGAGGAGCTTTCCCTTGTCTCTCTCACACACACTCTGATGGGGATTTTAAAGAGTGTAAGAAGACTGTTTTGACACCCCCATCTTTCATTTTTCCTGGCAGTCCGTTTCTGCATGTGAAGATGAGAGAGATTCTGTCCGACTGTGCTCTGCCCATCTCAGTGCTTGTCTTCTCTTATGTGGGATCATACGTCTTCAACGACATTGCCTGTGAGTCACTATATGTGTTCATGTTGCACACACAGAGACAATAACACATACATGTGAAAACATTACAGCTCTTCAACACAGTTTTTCGTTTGATGATTGGTCATTTATATCAAAAACACAATTATAATAGCCTATGTGTTATTAAAAAGAAAAAATCTCTGTTTTAACCTTATGTTCCAGAAACTATATTGCACCTTTTCTGGCATTAGTTTGTATTATTTATTTATTAGTAGCATTTCAAAATATTATTAATTATATAATTATATTAATTATAAGATTTATTTTACATTAATTATATTATTTTAATTCTTCTGTTTTATTGTTTTTATTATTTATTTATTTATTATGTACATAAAATGTGTTTCCTAATAATATTTTAATAATTATTATATCATATTATTTAGATTATTTCCCATTGAACTAATATTTATGATTAGTGTTTTATTGGTGTTATTTTTATTATTGTTATCTTTTTATCATTATGGCTTATTGATGTTTTTTTGCTATTGTTTTATTTTTTATTTGACACAAAGCATTATTTATCATTTACATTAGGTTATTTTTTTATTGATTGTATTATTTCACATCATATAAGTCCTACAGCATTTCTTGTTTTAATCATGATGATAGTTTTTAAAACAAGGTGAAAAATGTGAGTTCATTTGTGGTATAATTTAAGCAGAGAAAAATCTAAACACTCTTAATGATAAAACTGCTTTATTATGTACATTTTTTAATCATATTGGGGGATTATCTTCAGCAATTTTAAAATTACATGCAAATAGCAGTAAAGGATTCTGCACTGAGAATCAGTTAAATTTTGGCTCAGTTTGTGTCCAAGAAGGATTGCCAAAATGTACGCCTCTACCAACACTTCACACATTCACACACACACACACTGCTTGTACTCTCCTTCTCTTACTGCCAGCACATTACAGCAAAGCCACTCGCTCCGACTATCACTGTATTATTCCTCCAACTCCTCTGTCATCAGTTCGGTGTGGGAGTTTAACTTGGTTATCAGAGTGAGATTTTACGTCTTACCTCAGGCTCTTTAAACGTTCACTCAGCGCTCCAAAGCTGCAGTCAAGAGGCTCATATTCCAAATGAGATCAAAACACAACCTCTTAAAAAAGGCCTGCTTTTGCAGAAAAAAATGGCCAAACAGTCCAAAACTTTGCTGTAGTGTTGTGTTCTATATATATATTCCCCAAATGTATACAGATTTTGTTTTATATCTTGCCCAATATTGTTTGTCTAAATGTGTAAATTAAGGTCCACTTCACACTTTATGTGGAGAAAAAGCATTTGTGTAATAACGTAACTTGGTATGATAATTAATAGGTAAACAAAAAGACAAAGATATACAGGTACACTCACATTCCTTTTTAAGAACATATTAATGTGTAATGTTTTTTTTCTGCAGATGTAAGTATGTAACTACTCTTTATAATTGTGCTATTTTTTTTAACCTTTTCTATAAAAATATCAAAAGTGTATGATTTCAATTTAAAATGTTCAGCCTAAATCGACCGTTATACAATGAATGTGCTTCCTGACTGGCTCACTGTTAAGACTAATTGTACAAACCGATTTTTCTGAAAATTTCCCCTCCAATATAAATCCCTTTTCAGCATTATAAAGTGACATGATTGTGAGAAATAATTCATGAGGAAAATCATTGGTGACTGTTTGCTGTAGATTTAATCACAGCTTGCTGGAGGGCCTGGCTTGTGTCAGAGGGTCTGTAATGGGTTGTGAGCGGAGGTTCACTGTTATTTGTTCTTTTCCAGTGCCGGTGTTTAACTTCCATGAAGGTCCGGTGTTTCAAATAGCCCCGCTGGATAAGCTGAGTGGAGCGAGTGTTCTGAGCGCAATGGGTCTGGGCTTCCTCCTATTTCTCCTCATCTTCATCGACCAGAACATTGTCGTTTCTCTCACAAATGCACCCGAAAACAGGTACAATGTAATGAGTGACAATCTGCCTATTTCACATTGAGGAGTGTTTGCACTGGTTGTGATTTACAGCATGCTACACTTTTGATTTATTTTCAAAGAGTAACAAATGAGCAACACAACATGGTTAAACTTTATGCAAATTATCATTACCATAATAAAGGCTAAGCAAGCTGGCAAAGGAAAACTTAAAACGGAAGGGTAGTGTTTCATTCCTTTAAATTTGATCATATTATGTGGTGTGCCATTAACAATAGTAATAATAAGCATATTTTCATTATTAAAATGGTAAGCAATTTATTTATTTGATTTAAAAAAGGGCACTGAACACAGTATTTATAAATAATTGTCAGCTTGATGAATCACTTCGGGGTCCAAGATGCACACGCTAATATACTGTATTTACATGACTGTTGTGAAATATTATTGCAATTTAAAATAAGCTCTTTTTTAATACATTTCACACATGAAATCGTTCTAATTGGCTGATTTGATGATCACGAAATTTGTAAAATATTATTTAAATGTAAAATTTAAATATACAGTTGCACATGAAATCATTCTAATTGCTGATTTGATGCTCAAAACACACACACACACACACACACACACACAAATGTGCATACTTTGATGCAAATACATTTTAAAAGAACAGCAAATTATTTTAAATGTCACTTGATCAGCTGCATCCTTGCTAAACAGCATTATTAATTAAAAATAACAAATATAAATAATGGTAAAACCTTTACAAAAAGGTGTCATTAGTTAACATTAGTTAATGGATTAATTAACATGAATGAACAAAGAACGCTATATTTATTACACTCTATATTTATCCTTGTTAATGCTAGTTAATAAAAGTAGTTGTTTATTGTTAGTTCATAGCTCACAGTGCATTAACTAATAACTTTAATAAGGCATTAGTGAATTAGTAAATACGTGAACTAAGATTAAAAAAGTATTGCTCATTCTTAGTTCAACTAATGTAGTTAACTAATGTTAAATAATGAACCTTATTGTAACGTGTTACCAAAATAATTGATTTATTATTATTTTAATTAATTTAAAAAAATGTTACAGAACCCAATCTTTTGAACAGTAGGTTATTAGATGACAACGTGAAGCCCGATTCACAGTGAAATCTCATTGGTTCTGCTTTACCTAGCTGCATATTAAACATCAAGGCCCGGTTTCATAGACAGGGAAAAAAGCATTACTGCTGTGTGCATCTTAAGACAAAACAAAGGCACTGACATGTTTTAAGATCAGCTCAGATTTACATCTAGGCTTAAGCCTTGTGTAACCGGGGGTATATATATTGCGATGGACTTTTAGCATTGACATAAAAATGATACATCGCTAGAACACTGGGTCAGATTGTGCACTGGTCTTGTTAGGGGATCGCTGTCTAACACTGTAGAGTCGTGACTCTGTGTGTGTGTGCCACAGGTTACTGAAGGGCACGGCGTATCACTGGGACCTGACTCTGTCTGGCTTGATTAATATTTTGATGTCTGTGCTGGGCTTACCCTGGATGCATGCTGCGTTCCCGCACTCCACTCTGCACGTCAGACAGCTTGCCATCGTGGAGGAACGGGTGGAGGGAGGACACCTCTATGAGACGTGAGCACACACCACAAACAATTACACTCGCAATCAATCTGTGAAGCACAAACGTCATTCTGCTAGCTATTGGCACACTGTGCTTGGTTTTAAATGACTCCTCTGTGTGTGTACGTGTGCATGTGTGTAGTATAGTGAGTGTGAAGGAGACGCGGGTGACCTCGCTCGTGGCTAACATCCTGATAGGTGTCAGCTTGTTTCTGCTGCCGGTGCCCCTGCAGTGGATTCCTAAGCCTGTGCTCTATGGGCTCTTCCTCTACATCGCTCTCACATCCATTGACGGCAATCAGATGTGCGACCGCATGGCTCTGCTACTCAAAGAACAAGTAAGTGTGTGCGAGCACGCGAGAGTCTTTGATGAAAACAAAGGCAAATAAAAGTCATAGGTGTTGTACAAATAAGAACAGGAGAGAGAGAGAGCACCCGCTGTGCAATAAAGCATCAGAGCGCCCTCTACCTGTCATGGATGGAATTGTCTTTGTAAAAGCTTGATGCTTTGTGCAGTTTTACTGAACGGATAGCTAAGCGTGAAAGCCCTCAAGATGCATTTGAAATGGATCCGGGGATTTACATTTGTGGAAATGCTATGGATTGGCTAAATGTTTCGTAATCGACTACTTTTACGCTATTACGCAAAGCTATAAAAGTCTTCAAAACAAAAGATCCAATAGAAATTGGCAGAAAATAGTAAGCGCATCCCAAAAGCAGAATGATTTAGCAAATCATACTGTTTGATATTTCAGTTAACTTTTAACCTGTTAAAATTGTATTTCTTAACTATTAAGTTAATAATTTTAGCATAAAACTATGAGAATATAGTATGATATAATATAATAAATTAATTTGTTAACTTTACTAACTGATTAGTTTGTTGGATAATTTGTCTACCATCTTGGCACAATGCTTTTCTGCTCACCAAGGCTGCATTTATTTCATTAAAACAAAATCAATATTTTTATATACAGTACATTAAAATGCAATTTATTCCTATGATGGCAACACTGAATTATCATCAATCATTACTTTAGTCTTCAGAACCTTCAGAAATCCTTTTGCTGATTTGATGCACAAGAAATGTCTTAAAATGATCAAGGTTAAAACAGTTCTGTGGAAACACACATAGTGCATTGTGGATTATGTGATGTATAGAGAGTTCAAAAGAACTGCATTTATTTGAAATATCAATTTTTTATACATTATAAATCTCTCTCTCTCTCTCTCTCTATATATATATATATATCTCCAAAACAAAAAAAAACTTTAAACAGCAATGTATTCTGTTTTAACTTGCTTTTTAGCATAACATGTACATACTACATCTTATTATAGCATTAATTCAATATATTAATATATTAAATGCACTTGATGATAAGGAACCACAAACCTAAACACTGTTTGCTCTATGGGATAAAAAGTGTAGAAAAATCTGCCCGGCATAATAATGTACATGATCTCTATTCATTTGCATATAGCCCAGCAATAGATCTGATTTATATCTGTACAGTAGAAAATCAAAGCTATATTGTAACAGATATTAATTCGATCAGTCAAGATGCTCAGGGTTATACAGTTCTGTTTATTCTGACCTCTGTAACTTATTCTAAATGTCTCTTATCTATATCTTTCTTTCTTTTTCTCAGACGTCCTATCCTCCCACTCACTACATTCGCAAGGTGCCGCAGAGGAAGATCCATTACTTCACTTTCCTTCAGATGGTGCAGCTGCTTTTTCTGTGTGCGTTCGGGATGTACCCTCTCCCGTATATGAAGATGATCTTTCCTCTGCTAATGTTTATCCTCATACCCATCAGGTGAGTTCTGAAATGCCTCCAGTGGCCATCTGTTTGTGTAGTGTGTGATTTGTCGTGCACGTGCATGTGGAATAAATGGTGTTTGCTAAAGGTCATATTACAGAACGATGAATGAGGCTTTACATTGCATTGTGTGGAAAACAAATCTTTTAAGTTTCTCAGAAGTGTACTCTTTGTGCTTTTCATATATTTGGAAAAACCTGTTTGAAAATGTCATGTGGTGCACATTTTGATAATTATTTTATGATCAAATATTAAGTTAATAAAACTAATTCAACTTTAGTTTATTTTTAAGGTCAAATTTATTTTTAAATACAAATATTGTGAATTATTACTATATTTTTGGGTAGTCATAGAACATGTTCTTTTACATCCTAAACTTATATCATCTTATCTTATCTTGTCAAACATACAAAGAACCTTAATATTTTATTATGATATTTTGAAAGACTTACTGACCTTGGCACTATTTTATGTTATTAATTTTCAGTCTTTTTATTTTATTTTTTTACACAACATGATTTGGTAGCAGAAAATAAAATACATATTAATATAAAATAAGAAATGTTGTATTAAATATATATATATATATAAAATCATAATTCAGAATTTCTGATGTATTAATAATAATTCCTTTTGAATAATTATATAATTGTCCTAATAAATAATTATGCAATTAACATAATTGCTGTAACCTTTTGTCTCCGTTTTAGGAACTATCTACTGCCCAGGATCATCGAGGCTAAGTACCTGGACATTATGGATGCACAGCGCATGTAAACGCATGCACACTGAGCCTCTGAGCAAAGGACTCTGGGAATTGTATTTCTGAAATGCAAAACTCTGGGAGGAAAAACAAACTGATTCTAGTGTTTAACAGCAGACATTCTGGTGAAGCACTGAACGAGTAAGAGAGATATTAGAAAGAAGGATATTTAAGACAGAACCAGAGAGGGGGAGGACGAGATGCCTGTTCAAAACAGAGTAGAACGACAGACCGCTGTCTGACTGTTTGACTATTGACCTTGGTCAGTCACTGCTTCTCTCATGATCTGAATAGTACACCAAAGCCCCCCCGCCCCCTCTCTCTCTAGTCTATACTGATGTATCCATGCATCACAAACACTTGATTTATGAGACGTAGGACACCATCACACGTATTCGCCACAACTGTGCCATGACTAAATTACACAAGTGTTTACTCCATCTCCAACCATAGCGTTCTCAACACAAATACAGCTGTTGAACAAGAGACTGAACTGAATCTGTAGCAATACCTCTTAATGCTGAACGTTGACGTGCTCGCGCATGCGCACACACACACACACCCAGTGCAAAACCTCTCATGCATCAAGTAAAAAAAAGCTGTCAATGGCAGATTTTCCAGCGCATTTTGGTACATATCAGTGCAAACAAGTAATAACGAAGTGAGCATGGACCAAAAGAATACACTCACCTTAGGAAACTGTGTCTCATAGCAATACAGCGGATTATTAGAGGCTATCAATATTTTAGAGTTTTCTAAAAAGAGTTTTCTTTCGAGGTAATAGACTTCTAGTTTGGAGACCCACTGATGTGTAGAGAATGTATCCTAAGCGCTGGGGTTTCAGGGAAACGGAGAAAAACAAGCAGCATTTCTGCGGACCTTACTCACTGCTGAATGGACTCTGACATTTAAGCTTTGCACATCACAAGATACCGCATCTGTGTACTTTCCCCAGTCACACACACATACACACACACACACATAGAGGCATGATTATAAACAATGCCCAAAAGAAAGGCACTTAAACGCACACTTTCATGCCCGTCCATGTCACATCATATTTAAAACAGAGAAGGCATGCCTTTTATAAGACATTGAAACTTTTGGTTTGTATTACTATTATGTAATTTGTTGTGTTGTAACTAGAAATAATGGTCAAATGAAGGTATAGTACCTTTATATCTCTACTTTATAACCGTTTATAGTTGTTTGCGATCTTTCCGAATAAAAGAAGCCGGGAGACGCAGATATCTCTGATCATTTTGACCCATCAAACCATGTTACACACCTAGAGAGAGTGACGTTATAAACGAAGACGCACAAATGGAGAAAGACATGGTTTGGCTAACTGTGGGCATAAAAGCGAGCACCTGTGCACTTAATCATAGGCAATATGAGATTAGAAAAAGCTGAGAAGCAGACTCGACTGATTTTTGTCATGGAGAGCTTTAAGCTTTAGAGAGAGAGATTAGATATGCTGTTGAAAAAGTTGGTTTTCTCTTGAACATCTCGCACCACTCGCGTAATCAGCATTCCTGTTTCTCTCCCTGTAATGGTATCATAGTTATTCTCCTTGAGTCCAGACCTCTGGTGTAAAAAACAACTTCCCTTCGGTAATCCTGTTTGTCATTGGACATCTCTCAGTATTTACTGTAATATTGAAGTATTCAGCTTTAATTTGTGATCGCTCACACCTGGGTGGGATATGTTGACCAGTTCTGTGCTGTTTAAATATTGTTTTGGATTTCTTTTTGTTTTATTTTCTAATCATGAATGTATACTGTGTAGATTTTTATATAGCACATAAAAAAGATCCATTGTCGAATTGATTTTGTCAAACAGATAAGCTAAATTTGTAAACTGCAATATGTAAAAACTATGGTAAATAAGAGACATGTTTATTGGAAGGATTGTGTGGGTTTAATAGGGGTATGCTATACACTGAAATCTAGATCATTTCAAGCTGATTGCCAAATAAAGAGATATATTGATACCCATCTGTTTCAGCTCTCCTCTATTTTCTATTTAGTGCTAATTACTACAGTTTATTTTTATTTTTGCCTAGTGTTTACGAGTAAGCTCTTACTACAAATTACTACAAATGAAAAATATTGTTGACATTAACTGCCCTCTACTGGTCATGTTAAGTATAGTTAATGACAGCATTACAGACTAGTGATGGAAATGACTCGATGAAAAAGAATCGGTTCACTTGAACAGTTCATCTTAAAAAAAAGTCACTCGTCATTATGCGGCTGTAATAAAATAAAATGTGTGTTTAAAATAAATTAAAACAATATAACGTTAGTCCTACCCAGTAATAAACCCAGTTTCAATACAGTCGTGTCCCCTTTAGAAAGGTTCGTTTTACCAACACTATTAAAATCGAGGCTATACAACACTAAAACATATTTTTACATGTAATTGATATTTTTGCTGTTCAGTTTTGTCATTGATACGCATTACACACACACACACACACACACATATATATATATATATATTCAAGATTGACTCGTCTCTCTCTAACAAATATATCAGACTGGGCATTTTCAAAGTCCCTTTTAACGAATCGGGTAAAAAGATCCGAGTCAAACTGTTTGTGCAAATGACTCATTTGAAAGATCCGAGTCAATCGGAATTGGAGTACCGACTGAACTCTGCCACTGGGTCCAACAACACTGTTACGAAAACATGACTCGTACCTATCTGACAGCTGATATATATTGAAGTTCCTTTAATATTTGTTCAGTTTATCTTTTCTGATATCCTTCTGATCATGCACGCGTGTTATTGAGGCACTCATCTCGTCGTGCTGGCGCAGTGCGATGAGGCCGCGGAGGTGGGTTGAGTTTGTGTTGATCAGCAGCAGATCTCTCCTCCTCTCTCCGCCGGGGAAACAGCACGTGTGTAGCGGCAGCAGGCGGCACCACGGCACTCTCATGGCTGAAGAGGCTAAAAAACTGGCAGCTTATGCTGCTGTGGACAACCACATTCAGGTAAGATTGTGCTTTTACCTTCGCTGTGACATTTAACGCTACTTAGATTAGTTTAACTGGATAAACGGACGCTTTAATAACTATAGAATGCGTGACTAAACGAGCGCCAAACACGACGCATATGTTATATATGTATCCCGCGTTATTAAACAGACCTGCAGTAATGGTGTTTTGCATTTGCTATGACTAACGGTTATGACAGTTCTAGTATGTAACGTGAGGATCCACTGTGATACTTTAGCTTCAAACATGCTAGCTGGGATGCTACTGTTAAGTCAGCTAGTAACGTAAGTGAGTGTAGTTCAGGTTGGCGTCACATGAGCATCTGCGTTTATTCACGCAGCGGGTTGCTTTAAACATGCAGCAAGCTAGGCGATAAAGATGCTAATTCTGCACAAATTGAACCTTTAGCGATTAGCATGTTTGTAAATAGCTAACGAATGCAGTTTGTGTGCACTTTAAATAATTAATTGTAGCACACTAGGGCCAGTTGAGTGATTGTTAAGGTGAATCAGTGGCAGTGATGCCAACAGCAATTGTGTTGCTAAAATGAGCAACTTTCCACACTAACGTTGCCTTAGCAACCATTTCTTCCAGAAGCACAGAGACAAATTTAGCTATTTTAAAAAATGTATTTGGCAATTTTAGCAACTTTTGATAAATAGCTCAATCAATTAAAAGAGGCACCCAAAATGAGGGAAGCAATGATGCGTAGCAGTAACGTTTCATACATTACTTGGATTAAGTTAAAGGTGCTCTATGCTATGTTGCAGGATTTTAGCTCGATTTTATTTTTATCTCAAACCGTATGCATCACCCCTTGATCGTCTTGCTGTTTGCCCTCTGAATACATTGGGGAAAACCCGCTCTCGAAATACAACACAAAGGCTGCAATACCGAAAGAAACATTTTGGGCACCACAACAAAAACAAACTTAGGCCAACCAATCGGCAAGAAGAGGTGGGGTTTAACGCGCGTTATTACACGGCTCTCTGGAATGCTTGATTCTGATTAGTCAGTTTAGACATTTGCAGGTTCGTTCTTTTCCAATAATAACCGCTCCAAAGTAATAACGCATAGCCGGGACTACTTGTGTGTTTAAATCCCTCCGCGCCAACAAAGATTACTAAATAACTAAAATACATCCTTTGTTATATATTCATATGTAGATGTTATAAATGGTCTTTCAATGTTAGTCACATGGTACTATATCGTTTCGCGGAAGGATGAAAATGTTCATTTGAAACAAATACGCCAATAAAATGTTTCAAATTCATATTCATGTTCAGTTTTTTTTCCTTATTAAGTAAGTAACCTGCGCTTCGCGTCGGGTCCTGATCACACTGTGGGGGCTTATTTCTGCGATAACTACCGGCTGCCTGTACATTATCCCGTAATAAAAAAAACAACAACTTAATATTAACATAGTAGATTGTGCATACTAACACACTGCTTAAAACTATAACTGTTCAGAATGTGTTTTTTTTTTTTTTTAGTTGGTGTTTAATTTAGTGTTGTAATATATTACAATATATAGCTAATAATATATAGTTTTAATATATTAGGCATTATATTATTTTACAAACTTTTTTTTTTTTGCTGAGATCTGATGTAGTGACACATTTCTGTGTAATAATTACGCAACAATGTCATTGCACAACATCATTTAGCAACTTTTAGCAACAAATCGACCTTCCTTCGGCAACTTCCCCTGAAAATTAGTTGGCAACACTGATCAAGGAAAAAAGGCAAGTAATGTGGACTTAGGGTTCTGCAAGCCTCATCTGACTCTTGGATGCTTTCAAATTGTGAGCTTAAAAAGGGAATATAAAATTAGTTTTGACCTCCTGAGGTGTACATTTTATAAGTTCATGCATTCTCTGAAAACCAAACCCATGACCTTTTTGTTTGAAGAGCTATGATCAACTGTTTGGTCTAAAGGATGTTTCTTCAAGGTTAAGCACTGACCCCGTTAAGAGAAATGAATAAAATCAGGCTCTCTTTTTATCAGGGTTGTTGTGGCCTGATGTATGACTATATTTGGTTTGGTTATGCTTATGCTATAAAATGTGACTTTTCCTTTCTCCTTCAGAACAATCAGGTAGTTGGAGTGGGCAGTGGCTCAACTATCGTCTATGCTGTGGACAGGCTGGGTAAGGCATGCTCTTATAAAAGGTACTCATGCATGGAGCTCTTCACAGTGACGATTAATAGAAGATGTTTTCTTCCTAGCTGAGAAGGTCAGACAGGAGAAGTTGAATATTGTGTGTGTTCCCACGTCTTTTCAGGTCGGTATTCATTTATTTGGAGCTTCATTTCAACACCATAAAAGTCCTGTGATTTATAACTAACTTAATTGGGTTGTGTTGATCCAGGCCCGTCAGCTGATTCTGCAGCACGGTCTCACTTTGTCTGATTTAGACCGACATCCTGAGGTGAGTTTGGGCTGAGGCAGCTGAAATGGGTCAGATGCAGTGTTCAATATAGCAGGCAGATGATACAGTAAAGTTAAAAAGATTATTTAAACTACTTAATTTAACTATATGATTTGATTTTGATGCTGGAATAGCAATAGATAATTTTGTTGGGCTGAAGTACAGTAATGGCTTTTTGCCAAAAACACATTACTACGACTGGTTTCATTTGAGTACTGCTGACACCCTGGACAGCATAAAGCAGAGGTGCCCAACCCTGCTCCTGGCGATCGACTGTCCTGCAAAGTTTAGCTCCAACGCTAATCAAACACACATGCCTTTAATTTTCAAGCGATCCTAAAAAACGTA
>JAUMHR010000016.1:878848-896167 GCA_032361145.1 Enteromius fasciolatus | reverse complement strand
TAATCAAGTCCAATCAGTATAATCAAACACAGCTGGACTCAAATGAAGGTGTAGACCCATCTCAAGGATGATCAGAAAAAATGGACAGCACCTGAGTTAAATATATGAGTGTCACAACAAAGGGTCTGAATACTTAGGACCATGTGATATTTCAGTTTCTTTTTTAATAAATCTGCAAAAATGTCAACAATTCTGTGGTTTTCTGTCAATATGGGCTGCTGTGTGTACATTAATGAGGAAAAAAATGAAGTTAAATGATTTTAGCAAATGGCTACAATATAACAAAGAGTGAAAAATGTAAGGGGATCTAAATACTTTGTGTACCCACTGTACATGTAGCATACACACAAACATGTAGATGCATGCACATACAGAAAAGATACTTCAAAAACTGTAGCTTATTACTCATAGCTGTAGCACAAAACATGCTGGATTTGAATAGTAATAGAGCACCCCTAACAAAACAATCATTAGTCCCGGGAAAACCTCACCTCAGCACCAGGTCCCAGCAGACGTAGCTCCTCCAGACAGTGACGGGCAATGTTGCGAAGCGCTCCCTCTGCGAGCAGCAGGTTCTCGTATGAACTGCAGACCAGAGTGAATGCTAGAGACTGAACCCCCAGCCACAGAACAACACTGCGGTCTGGAAAGAGCTCTGCATCGCCCAGGGAAAACACTCCGCTGTCAGCTTCACCAAGAGCTGCAGCCTCCTCACCCAGCACTGACTCCACACACAAACTGCCTGAGGCCTCCCGACACAGGGCCACAGCACTCCTCACCTGCCTGACAGAGAGAAAAGAAGCAGAAAAAAAAGACAGTTTTGCTTCCCTTGGGTTCACATACAAAGTACCAGCATGCAGTTGTTGCTAACACAGATTTTGATAGCAGGACAGTTAACCCAAAATTATTTTTTATAATCATTTACTCACCCTTATATTGTTCCAAACAAGCGTATATGATTTTACTTTTCTATGGAACAATAAATAATGAGTATATATGTTATTATTGGTTTTTGCACATATACAAGTCAGTGTACTAACCATCCTTCTTCAAAATAATTTTATAGTTTATATGAAAGACAGTCATACCGGTTTGGAACGACATGAGTGATTAAATGATGATAAAATTCAATTTTGGGGTGAACTATCCTGCCAGTCATCAGGACAAGACGATATCATTAAACAAAATAATGAAACCAATATTTGAATGAAATCTCCTATTAGTAACTGTAATAAATACCAGTTGTATTTACAGTGGCGAATTCATCTCACCTCGCTACCACGTGGAGCTTCTCTTTCTGCATCAGTTTTCTCTGCTCCGGTGTGAAGTCACCATCTCCGGTCTCGGGTCCGAACACGCGCGCATACAGTATACGACTCTCGCCCGCGGACAGCGCGCTCACCGGACACACCGTGTGGATTAAGAAACAAATCACCATAGCTAATTTAGCATATCATAAACACTTGAATAAAACACGCACAAAAACAGAAACTTTGAAATAAATTTGTGTCACAAACTCATGATGCCATTGTGGGCAAACTGCATGATTTCTTCCGTATTTGGTCACATGACTGTGGATCAGCTGATCAAGTTTGCGCAGTTCTGTTTTTAACTCTAGATGGCGCTCTTGGATGACGCTATTAAATCTTTAACGCAGTAAAACTTTTAACCATAACGTATTAACCAGTATAGTTCTGGTTTTTGTTTCAGTTTATTTGATAGTTTTTTATATTCGGGAAATAAATCAAGTTTAAAACCTTTGATTTAAAAGATTACAGTATGGACTATAGCAATAAACATTCAATAAATTAAGATTTCTAAACTTTCTATCATGTCTATAATTTCTTTATTATTTTTTTAGACAACAGGTAAATGAGTTATTTGGAAATAGTACAAAATTAGATTATTTACCTATTTTTTGGGTGTCACGATTTTTATTTCTTTTTCAATTTCAGCTTTATTTTTCTATTGTTTTTTTTTTTGGGATGGGGGGGGGATACCTCGTGGTAACATACAAAATGTTGTACAAAACAAATGTTTAATGTTTAATATATACCAACACCCTGTTCTTAAGCCACCACAAAAGCTTTTTAAAACCTCTTTAGAAAGTATTTTATTTATTTATTTGGAAGATGGGGTTGCATGCAAGATGTGGTAGAAAACAAACGTGAATGTTTCATAATATTAGCTCATTTTTAAAAGTGTTTTAAATGTGTACTGTTGTTAAGCCAGTAGCAAAGTTTTTGAAAACTTCTCCAGAAAGAATTCCATATCATTTATAGTAACTAATTAAGATACATTCTTTACTTTGGTACACCCTACTGACAGAAACATAAGAAGTCTTTAACTGTACAGTTCTCTGTCCAACAACATTCTCCAACATGTGCATGTTAAACAAAGGAGCATGTTTATATGCATACAAAGTGCCACTGACAGAAGGCTAAGTAGGACGCATTCAAACACGCGCACTCTGGCACACACAAAGGACAGCTGTTTTACTTAACAACTGCTGGTCATGCTCACTTAACCCATAAGAGAAAAGGACACACATCTCCCCCACTTCCTGTTACATTCAGCCTGCATAAACACACACATACAATCAGTCTGATATCTCTGCACGAGAGACTGTGACATGAACAAAAGAAGAAAAAATGTCCCTGTGCAGGAAAATAGAGCAAAAACTGATAGCCTGACGATGAATGAAAAAAAAGATACAGGAAGAGAGTAGGCAGTGACAAAAACCAAGGCCACGTTCAGAAGAACTTGCTGTTGCAAAAGTGATAGGATGTGGTTACAATGATGGCAATACTCCAGCCTTTACAGCCGATTCTGGTAATTTTTAGATTCAGAGGCAGGCTAGAAAAGCAGAAACACAGTGACAATGGAAACTCAGCATGAGTAAGATCCTCTTATACAAATTCTCTGTGGTAGAACTAAAACCACATATATATGAGATGTTTCAGACTTCGAACTTAAAAGGAGAATATTAGACATTGATTGCAGCACACAAAACATACTGAATTCATTATTTTCAGTCAGTTCAATTACACAATGTGCAAACTGTAAGTGTAAACTGTATGTGGTATTTACAGAACTGTATAGAATCTTATACTTAAGGCTGCTGCAGGTGCTTATAGGGTAAACATTTAACTAATAGGTATCATTAAAACTTTCCACAGCCGATTAATCACAGTACCTTACAAATATTTTCTATTACAAGTTTGTGATGATTAAATGCATGCATGAGGCAGTAGCTTCTTTAATATGCTCAATCTTGCAT
Organism: Enteromius fasciolatus; assembly: GCA_032361145.1. Taxonomy (NCBI): domain Eukaryota; kingdom Metazoa; phylum Chordata; class Actinopteri; order Cypriniformes; family Cyprinidae; genus Enteromius; species Enteromius fasciolatus. Next base: position 892,887 of record JAUMHR010000016.1, on the reverse strand, counting down.
ACATTTCCAGAAAATAAATCTGAGCATTAGGTTTAGCCAGGTTTACAACCATGGCTTCATTTTGTTGACTTGGTAATACTGAGGGGATTTTGCATATCTGGTTTTATCACTCCATAAATCAGAAAATACTGTCAACAAATCTGCATTTTAGAAATGTTTAATAATATATAAACACCTCTCCAGAGAAAACCTTCAGAATATTGTAATGTAAGTTCTGGATCACCTGGCTTATTGACCAGCACATAAAGACGGTTTTGCCTGTAGTGTCTTGCCTTGAAATGTTAAGCAATAAGCTTTTGAAAGTCTAAAGTCACGTCTGTTATAAAGATTTGCAGTACATTTCAACAGATTGTGCATGGCCTGCATTTCAAATTACTGCTTTGCCTTATAAAACACTGCTTATTTCATGAAAACGTACACTCGATTTAGTCTGGTGGGAATCAAGCTGCATGCAGAATATCTAGATATTTGGTATTAGTCCAACAGTTTGAAACCTCTTCTACCATCCACATATAAGCGGTGGTAAAAACACATTTGTTAAAACATTTAGGGCCGGTTTCCCGGTTAGGAATTAGATTAAGTCAGGACTAGACCTTTGCTAGTTTAGGACATTTAAGAATTTTTAGAAACAGGTCTTACAAAAATGCATTAACTGTGACCAAACAATGGCAATAATGTATTTTAAGATATCTCAGTGCAAGCTTTTTCCAGTTTATACAGCTCTTAACATTTATTTTAATCTAGGACTAGTCTTAAACCCTGTTCAGGAAACTGCCCCTTCATTTTAAACACTTAAAAACTTTAATTTCTTGTTTGAGCATACTGATAAGAGCACCCAAAAACAGTTATTCATTAACCGAAAAGAAACGCGAGTGCCGGAACTGGTCTGACACTCTGCCAGGATGTTAGGGAACGGCTGGGAAACTGCTGGCTCCTCCTCCGTGGAGTAGCTTTGGAATGCAAATGTGTGCAGGGACACGTGCTGGTGCTTGACTAACCACATTCAAGGGCTATGCCAGACCGGTATATTTGAAAAAACAAAATGACTCAACCACCCTATGCCAGTGAATAACAGCACATGGATCCAAGAGATCAAGACATGATTGAGCAAAGAGTTGTTACCCCAAACTCCAAGTTTATTCATGAATACATAAACCAGCCTCTCAGTCACACATGACCAATAAAACGTACACTCAGGAAGATAAAATATACAAAACATTTGCATGGGAGTGAGAATTGCAACTCTCAACGGTCACTGGTTTACAGACATTAAGAACTAAATCTGGTTTCAGAACATTTTGGTGAACATTGATGTGGTCATCACTTGCTGACCAGCAGCAGAAAAATTCAGGATCCTGAGTTAAAGCTGTCGGCCAAGTGAGGAAAAAAATAGAAAATAAAATAAAATAAAAATTGCTAGCTCCCCCTAAAATTTCCAAAAACTCTAACCAGGACACTCAAAGCAATGTAGTAATTCCCGAAAAGAACTTTCAGAAAACATACAGGTAAAAATTTAAATCATTATTTTGCGATATAAGATTTTTCATAATTGTGATATTCAAAATATATAAACCAATTTATATAATAAGTGTAATTAGTCCTCCGGCTGTAATAACAGCTTTACTATTGGGCTACTGACCAGATGTGAGAAAGAGGGGAAGTGCTCAAGGGGAGGGGGGAGCAAGTCATTAAAATAGTCATTAATTAATCAAACATACAAGTTAGGACAAGCCAGTGGCCAAAAATGAGAGCGGGGGAAAAAAAATAAAAAACAGGTTAGTTAAAACGTGTATGCTTAATACATGACAGTGACATGTAGCGGTGTGTTTCTCAAGAGAGATCAGGGTGGTGAATAATGGCAGTTAAAAAAAAAAAAAAAAGTTATTAAACCAAACGGTCAGAGATGCGTAATAGCCTCCCAATCTCGTTTGACTGTGGTACTACCGAAATACCAAACCCTGAAACAACAACTGTTCCCACCAAACACACGGCTTCAGGTCTCTGCCAAGTCTCATGTGTGAAGGCAGCATCTGAGCGAGTAAAGGCAGTACAATGGTGAGGCTCAAAGATTTTTGAGACGGCTGTACATGTCTCTCTTGCTTCGTTCTCCAGCCCAGGTGCGGCTCTTAAGGCGAAACTTCCTCAGGTCTTCTTTAAAGTCTTCATGATGCATCGGCCTGTAAGCCTGTGGTTCACACACTGACTATAGAGAACAACGCATGCATTATAAACTTGGAAAGAGCGGAAAAACTAGGACGTTTAAACTGTGAAGGCACACATACCTTGTGAAGCGGGAAAAAGTCTTTGTAGCCTCCCTTCAGAATATAGAGTTCAGGGTAATGGAGGTTGGGGTACTCGTTCAAAAATCTATCTCTTTGTCGAACGAAGCGGCACATCCGTGGGCCACGCTCAGATGAAAATTCACAGTGGAAAACCAACAGGACACGCTTCTCTGGACAATCAGGGAGAATAGGACTCTTTAAAAAGTAGTCTTCAATTTGATCCTCAAGATGGAGGTTAAGGGCACCCTGAAAAGAAGACAAACACGAGTCAGCAAAATTTCCCCCCACACAAATACGACAGCATGCAACTGCGTCAAGGTTAATTAAATCCTAACCTTAATATGGCCGCCCTCGAACTCGTACGGATAACGGCAGTCGATGACAAACATCCTCTCCACCAGATCACCATACTGGCCGTTCATTGCTTTAACCATCTGAAAATATAGGAAAGGATGTTAGAGTATGGGATTCCAGAAAAGGTGCCAGTGCACATACTTGTTTTGCATGCCCTTGCATTTGAAATGTGTATGCTAAAATTTAATGTGTGCAGACTTACAATTTCTGGAGTGATGTATTTTAACTCTTGGTGTTTTCCTTCAACTGTGGGTAGTGCAGGAGCCTTAAAAAAATAAAACAAAATAAATGCACGCTTTTAAATAGTGTCCGATTCATTGTTATGACAGATATTGTGTGTCATATGTAATAACTACTACATGCAATAATCACCTTGGTGAAATCACCAGTCACATTACTGGGATCTGTATCCAACATTCTTTCGATCTGTGCGTGATTAAATGATTTTGACCTTTGAACCTGTAATGTGAAGAAATCAAAGTTAGACAAATTATAAAACGCATGGTTTATGGTTGCTGCTGTTTTTCCAGTGAGGTCTGACCTGATGAGGCATAACATCATCTTGTTCTGTGGGTGCAACTTGCGTCCCTGCTAGGCTCCGCCTCCTCTTCACTCTGACAGGTGTGTTTTCGTCTTGAGGCCTCTCGTGTCTCTTTAGTGGGATACGCCCTCCGGGGTTTGGCATAGAGGGAGATCGGAACAACCCACGTGGACGGCAGCGAACAACAGGCTAAGGGCAATAAAGTGGGTTTGGTTGTTAACTATCATGTCAATAACCATAAAAAAAACCAATCAAAAAGAGATAAAGAGTGTAAGGGCGTACCGAATAATTACTGTCAGTACTTTGTTTAGCCACCAGAGGAGCTGTGAGAAGACTGTCCATTCCAAAAGGAACATCGGAGTCATTCTAAACAAAACAAATGCATTATGGTTACTCACAAATCAAAATAAAGATGTAAAAACAAAACAGCAAACTGAAAAGATCATCACCTCTACATCATCTAGCCCCTCTAAGAAGCCATCATCATCGTCATCGTGGAGACAGGAGAGAGAGGGGCGGCGTAATATGAAGGGACTGCTCTCGTCTGAAGAGTCGGGCTGATGGGATGAAGGTGGGGAAAGCTGGAGGAGAGAGGAAAATCCATGCTATAACATCAAAATCAAACCTTTAAGAACAAATTTTCTACAGGTTCTGCCAAGGATGCATGTTGTACCATTAAAGCAGGAGCAGAGTTGGGTCGGCCGGCAAAAGCATCCTTTGTGCCTCCAGTGGACCGCGCACGACAGCGTGATGCTGGCATAGAAGGCTTCTTGAACTCAAAATTCTCCTGGGGACAAAAAATGCATTCAATGAAGTCATAAGAGAAAATACAAAGTCATTCCAACACCTGCTCCATGAATTCTCATAACTTTCAAAGACTTTTTATCATAGCACGAACTCTTAAAGAAATTCCTAGACCATTTTGAGCATGAATAAAGCTTACAGAACCAAATAAACACACCAGAGACACTACACACCTCAGCCAGGTTCTCTTTGTTGTCACTGCTATTCGTACGAGTCCACACTCCATAGCGTGCGGGATCTGGTTCTTTATTTCTCAAATTGGGACTGTGACCCAAAAATTGCAGCTACAAAGGGAAAAAACAAAACAAAAGACAGTTTATATTTGCACCAGAGTTGAAAAATTTGGGGTCAACACTTATTTAGCAAGGACACAATAAATAAAAAAATAAAAAAAGGAAAAGAAAAATTCTTTCTGGTCATGTGACACTGAGATTAGATTTACGCCTGGTGAATACGATACGCCTTACACTAAAATATTTTAAATCTCACTATTCATTTTTCTACCAATTGCAGTCTTGGCAAGACTTCTTAAACTCAAACGTCTACACGAGAGAGAGTGTATAAAGAATAAACTTACTGGCAGAGAGTGTATCCTGCGAATGGGCATTTTTCTGTACAAACAGAAAGGACATTTGATTAAACTCAAGCCGATACAATGGATTACACAGACAAATCCATCCTCCGCTTTGTAGTGCATGACCACTTACTCATTAACGGCTCGTGTGGCATCCTGCATGGCCTTCTCAAACCTGTGAGGAAAAAGAAAACGCTATTGAACAGTTCCTAGTGTATTCAAAGTCTCCTCCCACTCCAACCAAACAAGCCCAGACGACAACCCATGTCATTTATCTATATGAGTACTAGGCCCCTCACAACTCTATATTTAACAAATACACCGATGCCCACCTGTATGCAAAACAGCCCACGGCAGAACCTAGGAAAGGGGGGGGGGGGGGTTCCTTCTAATTTACCATATGCCCACACAACGCTAACCCCCTATGCAAGCCTCTTTTGTTGGAAGAGGGGAGCAGGGGGAGAGAGTGAATGGTGGTTTGGAGGGGGAGGAGGTAAGGAGTGTGGCTCTTTCATAGCATAGGAAAAAAGAGGAATTAGAGTTAAGAAGGGGGTTCTGTAGTAACCCTGGCTACCACACACACACACACATTACCGCTCTATACGCCTGCACTCACAGGGCATGAAAAGCGTGCCACTATTCACCCAGCCCCCTTCAGAAACGAGCCGCACAACACACACACACAGATGCGTGAGGAACCCAAACAGCTGTAGGCCTGGCTGCAGATAAATGGATTCCCACTGACACCAAATGGCTTGGAAAGGAGAACTGTCTCACAGACTGTAGATTACCAGAGAGCACATGTTTAATGCATGCTGGGTGAATAATACCATATCTGAGCTTTTTTGTGTTTGTTTTTTTAAAAAGATAAATTTACACAAATTAATATTTCTGGTTTATTCAATTAAGCTCAATGTCATTCTGCCTAAAATCTCACTGTATGCCTCACAAAAGATACCCTTACTTGTGAGACTAAATGACATTTCATTTTTAGCTGAATCAATGCTTTAATAACAGGATGTGCAGTACAGCTCAGATATCCAGTGAGTGTGTGTGTGTGTGTGTGTGTGTGATCTGTGATGGATGGCAGCATATGCTCAGCTAATCCATGAAAAACAGATACGCTGAGCATATGTACGCTTCATCTAACGGCAGGGACTAGATTACAAATATAATCCTCAAGCCAAGCTGCATCTCACATGTCAGATATTATGACCAACAGCCGGAAGAATCATACTCACTTCTGCTCAGCATCCAGAGCATCCAAAGGGCTGGGAGACTCTAGTCCAAGACCTGTGGAGAGGAGACATATTTAAGAAATTCTGCTCAAACTGTTAATAATACACCAGAGCTACACTATAGCCTAAAGATCACTTCTCACATTCCAAACAGTATGACTTGCCACACACCCACACACTGTATGGCATGCTTTAACATTTACGAGGCACAAAAATCTGTTATTACTAGGAATACTTTACATCTTATTAGTTACTGCTTTTTTTGTAATGAGTTTTTTGACTATCTTAATTGCACAAATCACACTAAACAAATATCTACAAATTACTACCATGTTACATTTTCTAACGAGGAGACACTGGCCATTGTGAACTAGTAATCTATTTAACACTATGATAACTGGAATTGATACTAGTAACTTCATCAGAAAACAACAAGTATCATTAACCAACGTTTTTTATTTAACTGCTCGCCATCAAAAATAAGTGATAGTAACATAATAGACAAATAAACGCTTAAAAGGCTTGCCATACACAAACTCATTGGCGTTTTTACAGGAAAACGAATGCATGTTTCCCAGGCTAACCTGCGTCTGAGGAAGCATCAGAGGCGAAGGAAGGGATCTTCAGGAGGGGCAGGTTTTTCTTCCGCTTTGGTGTCTCGCATTGACTACATTAAAACGTCAAAGCAAAGATTTTGAAATGCAATGTATTATATAATACCATAACATAAACAGCTTGACTATTACACACTGCTTTGAGAACCAAAGTAGTAAAAAGTCAATGTAAGTAAGTTAGCCTCAGAACAATTCCAGGAAGTAGCTTTGCAGTTGTTTACCCTTTACTCGTGCTATCAAAAATAGCCTGGCTACACTTACCCTCCGAGAACAGCGAGATTATTCATGTTTCGAGCCAGGTTGGTCACAGGAGACAGCACTGCCATGGGTCCGGGGGAGGCTAGGTTCACGCAGGGGGAGCCCCTGGCTCCGATCTCCGGCAAGGAGAGCCGCTGAGGTCTGAGGACTGCATCGGGCCCGGCGCTGAACGGATCGTTTACAGGGCTGATGTCGCCTAGAGCAATATCAAAATCCATTTCTGAAGAGACGTGGATCTTCGGATGATTGTTGAAAATAAAATCCAGTCAGGCGCGATTAAGACGACAAAGGGTTAAGCCAAGTTAGCAAGCGCACAGCAACCCGGATCAGGGGGTTAAATAGATCTTATTTAGGTTCGAGAAAACAACTTGCAGAATCCTGCATAACTAATTTACTACGCCAGATTACACAAGACACGATAAAAAGGGGGGTTAAAAATCCATCTTCTTTGATATTTGTTGTCAGAGAGCTGCCGATTAAAGTGCACTCTCTCTGACCTTTCCAAACTCTTGCTGTGGAAGAAAGTGCTGAATGTAGCTCTTATTTATGTTCAAAACATGCAGTCCACAAGCGGCAATCGGAGTAGCCAATGAGCAGCGTCGTTACATCTGATTCAACCAATAAGATGCGCTTCCTCTTTTTTCCGCATTGTTCTCCGAGTGAAGTTGGGCGGTCCAAAGAATGACAGACAAATCTGATGTCCAATGAACATTAAGGTAACAACAACGCTTTAATAAACTTACCCAATGGTTTCTATGTTTACACAAACTGGGCGGGATATAAATGTGTAGCTGTGAAAAGAGGAAAGATTTTCCCGCGGAACAGTTCAAGCTGCAGCTTGGTAACGCCCTCAGCTGTTAAAAAACCAATCAAATGCCAAAGTCCTAGCGCTAGCGCGAAACGTACCACTCAAATCTCATGGACAAAGAAGTAAATATATGTTTGTTTAATACCAAACAAACGTTTGTAAAACTTGTTTTTGGCAAATGTTTGTACAGGTAGTTCTCTGCTGTCTATTTGTTTAACTTATAGATAGTTGAATTTTGATTTTTTGATGTTATCATACATATAAATAACATTAAAATATTTTTTAAATAATTTAAAAATATGTATTAAGCTTATCATACATGCAGTCTCCGTTACCTCATATTAATTTAGAGGGAAATCTAGTGACGTCAATAGAATTAAGAGAATTAAAAGCAAAATGGATATACAGTTTCCTTTATAAATGTAACATTGTAACCTGAAAAAAGCTGAGAAACAAAATGGTTCCTGGGTTAACCTGCCTTTCAACTAAATTAGCCAAATAGAGGCTGTGAGGGTTTAAATTAGCCTGAAAATAAGAGATAATACAAATGTTAATGGCTAAAATTCTCAGCTTTTTGCTGAACTGGCTACATTTGCATAGCCACATTAACCTAGTTTCCACTTCACGACAAATAGTACTGTTAGACAGTGACACAGATTTGGCAAAACAAACAGGGCTGATTGTGAACACAGAACTTTATTATTGTGAATATTGCAGCCATTTACTTTACCAAAATATAAATATGTTTCTTGAAACAAGTTGCTATGGATGTTGAATGATAAGGTACTGAAAGCAAACCTGTTTTTGCTGCCAATTCTATATGTTTGTGTGTATGTTGGAGGAAGGGTGGTGACACTTATAATGCTACAAGTGGTCTTGTCAGTGTTTCACGTAAATTAAATGAGGCTGTGGGAATATATATAAATTCCTTCCCTGACCTATAGCTCTTGGTGGTGAGGATATATGATGATGCAAACACATAGGCTGTAAGTGATAAAACATACAGTCACTTACTATTCAGTGCACGCCCAAAAAATATCCAATATCTCGCTTCACACATGCATCACAAACTACGCCATGGCCCTCCAGACAGTAGATAGCCTTATGATTGCTTGAGGATATACAGACACATTTCAAGACAAGCCCTTTACTCCAGACTAGGGCTCTTAACAATAAAGCTATAAGCAAGTTTCCAATGTAATGCAATGTGGTACTGTCGGATGTTTTGTTTTGGACATCTTTCTTTGAACATTTGGTAAGGATGAACTGTGACAGCCTTATTAGAAAGACAAAACAACCTGACTGTTTCTGTTAGACTTGATAACCTCCCAGTCACCCTCCTCTGCTTCTGCAGAATCCCTCCAATTCTAGCACAATGGGATTTGGTGAACAGTGGTGGGAACACTCATTGATTTACTTGCATGTCATTTAGTCATTTTATTGTTTATTTTATATATATATACACACATTCATCTGTTCTACACACTAAGTAGAGACATGTACAGACAGAAAAATTGTCATAAAGAAATTTGAACAGAATTATATATATATATATTTTTTAAATTTCTCAATAAATATACAGATTCATTCTAGTATTAATGCTGTGTGTTTGTGAACGTGCATTTGTTTTGCAAATTTCTAATGTAAACTGCTGTTAGAGTAATAACTTTTTTATGAAATTGATGCTTTTATTCAGCAAGGAATCATTAACCGATTAAAAAATGACATTTAGAATGCTTCAAAATATTTGCATTTGAAATAAAAGCTGTTCTTTTAAACGTTTTGTTAATTAAATTATCTTTTTAAAAGATATAAGACTGGAGTAATGATGCTGAAAACTATAAAAAATATATATATTTTAACAGAAATTTCATTATTTGACCGTTTTAACAGCATTTTATCAGCATTGGTGAGCATCTACTGACCCAAAACGTTTGAATTTAAACTTAACTTTTCAAATTAAAACCAACAACAACTCCCTATAAAATGAATAATCCAAAGAAGACTGAACAAGACCATTTCATAATATCTTACAATGAGATCATCTTTTGTTTAACGAATAAACAAACGGCGGTTTTCAACTATGCTAGTCTAATCACATGTACAACATTTCTTTAAAAAGTCTGCAAGTCTCAGCCAGCCGGGGTAACAATAACTGAAATCTCTAAACAATGAATTCATATTACACATAAGCAGGAAAAGTCTCATGTCAAACAGGATGAACAAGCTTGAGGATCTTAGAAAACTTGCCCAGACAGTTTTACTATGAACCGATGTTTGCTAACAGGTAAACACCTGCTGTGAGGATTCACAAAAGGACACGTGGGGTTCCTCAGGGTGGGAGAGATCAGCCTCAGTTAAGACACAATTGTACCAGGATTGATATAATCTGTCAATTTAGATTTTTTATGGCTCTGTGAAATAGTTCACACACAACGTATAATTAGTGTTAGTACAATAAAGAACAAATGTGCAAAATTGTACTAAGTAATCACTTACCTTATCTTTAATGACAGATTAATGAACCTTGATGATATATTTCTCATAATATTTAAGGACCTACACTAATCTGTGAATGAAGTGCTAAACTGGTGGTCCCGACACAATAGCTTATGAACGCATTGTGCAAGTGCGTTGACCCATTAAAAATGTCTGTTGCTTTAATGAACTTCCTGGATAAGGAGTAAAGTGGGGACTCATTCCGACAGGAAGACAGTACTCTCTGTCCTTGATCCAGCTTAAATTACAGTCACATCTAGAAATGGTAAATATATAGGATGATGTACACGATCTCTGTGGAGCCCATAAAACTTCAGCTTTTGTCTGTGTGTAAGTGAATGTTCACATGCATGTGTTGGAACAGGTGGTCTAGCCTAAACGCTTCGCATTTGAGACTGCTGCCTCAGTGAATGACTGAGTGTGAATACAAGCATTTGCATAGCTCTAATGTGGAGAGTGTATTGCTCTGTCATTAATGTCCTCTGCAGTTAAACCTGTCTCATTACCACCCTGAGCCATCAGGAAAAGCCCAAAGCCCAAATGGTGCAAAGGGTCGGGCATTAACACATGCATTGGGGAAGAACTGAATGCACTAAACCCCTCACCTGACTCACACACACATCTCGCTTGCTGAAGATGTAAGAAATGCGAGTGTGGCACTTAAGTGATCTTTTGTAAAGATCTCAAAGTCAAACACTCGTTTAATACATTGTGATTAGCAAATGAATGAAAAGAGGCGGTATTTTGTTAGGTTGTTGTTGTTTTTTTGTGCGTGTGTTTTGAGTTAATATGTGTGTGTGTGTTTCAAAATACAAATAAAGATTAAATAAAAAGTGAAATGCATTAAATTTATGCTGTACATGGACGTATACTTTAGCATGCTAGTTATTACAGTAATGATATACTTCCATTTAAATGTATCTATTTCAGAAACTTCATTCAATTAAAAGAAACTGTAGGACTTTGGTACATCTTCATATATATATATATTGTGTGTGTGTGTGTGTGTGTGTGTGTTAATATATTTACTTCTCTCTTCTCTGAAATATGGTTAAAGTGCACTGCTTAAATTTACTGATGAGCATTAATAGCAAACAAAATATGTAATGTTATTTAAATCTGAATGTCATGTATTTAATGTATTAATAATTGCACATTTTTAATTGTGAAGTTGTAATTTAGTGCTTTTAAAATATATCAGCTCTAAACGTAACACTGAATAAAACATCAATATGTGAAAATAAATAGCTTTGAATGTGCTTTTCTCATGTGTTTCCTCCGTAAAGCATGACAAACAATTATAAAAAGGCTACTTTTAAGAGTTTATGTACGTTACAAATGCATGCTGAATACAATTAAGCACAATTTTTCAAAGAGGTATAAATTGATACATTTTCTTTTCCATCCATATGAACACTCTAACACACACAAGTGACCACTGCTTTCAGGTCAGCATGAAAGAGAGGCACTGAGACAGAGAGAGGGGGAGAATGAGACAGGCAAGAACATCTGCCCACTGAGGCTCCTGGGAACAGATGGGCCTGCGGGGAGAAAATAACTCAGCCTTAGGCCGGCGTTCTGGAGGGAATACGAAAAAAAGCAGGGACAAAAGAGAGAAGGGGGAGGAGAGTGTCGAAAAAAAGAGAGTAGGGGGTTTGTTTGGGAGGGAGGCGTAGAGGCCAACGGGTTCCAACAGACCTGAGACGGAAAGGAGACGACAAGGCTACAAGAGGAAGAGAGAGAGGTGAAATAGACAGGCCTATACAGCTGATCAAAGACAGTGACAGCTGGAGATTAACACACAGGACGGAGCAGAAGAATGCGAGGAGGGTCAAAGGTGACACGGCTGATCAATTTAAAAGATGAAATGTTTATGGCAATATTAAAATTAATCGGATAACATATCTTCCCAATTTTTCAACAGAGACAGCGTGGTCAGATTATCAGTGATCATCAAAATAATGTGCTTGATTTTTCAGGCTTTCAAACTCAATTTTGAACATTGTCATTCCTCGTTATCAAAATTAAAGGACTAGTTCACCCCAAAATTCACCCTCATGTCATTCCAGACCTGTATAAACTTTTCTCGTATGAACAAGAAGATATTTTGAATAACCAAACAGTTGGTCCCCACTGACTTACATTGTAGGGGAAACAAAATACTATAGAATTCAATGGAAAGAAATCAACCAGCATTTTTCAAAATATCTCCTGTTCAACAGAAGAAAAGGCTCATACAGGTTTGGAAAGACATATGGGTGGGTAAATAATGACAAAATATTAATCTTTAGTTCTAAATTAGTGAATGGTATGAGAAGCAGTTTTATTAATTGAAGACTTCCTTATCAAACCCCCAGTCAGCCTGCTATGCTGTTTTCAGCCACTTTGTAAAGACACACAGAGCTCTTCTGCGGGGGTCCTGTGACGCATATTGATGGTCTATAAACACTGATTGTCCTCATTTAAAATGCATTGAGTGGTAGCCAGTGCAGTAAAATGGGACGTTTGCAAATGCACGGCACAGCCCGTTCGAAAGCAGCCTGTAATTGTGTGTGAAGTGGACCATCAGCGGTGTTAATACAGCTCTGTGTTTGCACAGGAATGTTTAATGCAGCGATTTGCAAATGCCTCTGTGTGTTATACAGAGCTCAGCAGCTTTTATTCAGTCATTAATAATCCATATCCCACCTGCTGATCAATATTTCATTATGCTTGTCATTTGATGCTGGACTTTAACTGCTCTGTACATACTGGACATAATGTACCCTATTTAAATGAGCTTTTCAATTATTCATAAATTGAGTAATGCGAGTGTAATATTAAAATATGGTATGTTGTTCATTGTATGTATTATATATGGTTTATAGTATAAGAATACATGAGTTCACATGAGTTCAATAAAGCTAAAAATATAAAAGTACTAATATTAATTTAACAGTGACAATTATTAGTGCAGTTGTAAAGTTAAAGATCTACAATCTTCAGGTGCCTTTATAAATGTTGATAACCAAATAAATGTCCAGAAATTACATTTATTTTTAGGTAAGAGCTGTTTTTAAGCCACCCAGGAAGAGAAAAGGAGTAGCAGTTTTGTGGTGAGATCGTTTTGCTAAACATCCTTGAACTTAACAGAAAGTTACTGTGAACTTTCAGTTATAGCTTCAGCATAAAAACAATATAACCTTTCACAGCTACTGCCTTTACACCCTGGCTGCTGTTTCTGAAGTGAACTTTTAGTCACTTTGAATATGAAAGTATCTCCGACATCTCAACTTTGGCACTCATCTCAGGAGAAAAATTATAATAACGCAATCATGACAAGAGAAAACTCTGAATGTGTTGAAAAGATTCTGCCAAAATCAATGCAGTTCTTTCAGCCTGTTCTGTCCCGGCAGCTCTCAAGAATCAGTGAGCCGTGTCAAATAAACATATAATTGCTAGAAGGCAGAACTGTTTGTTTTAGATAAGTGACAGCAGGCTGAATACTGACTTGAATTCATCTAAATGTGATGTTGTGTGGTATGTTTGGGGGATAACAGAAAGACTAGAAATTAACATACTCTAGGGTTTGAACATGCACACACACACACACACACAACAAGCTTATGTCATCCTGATCATCTGGTCTTATCTATCAGTGTTTACTTTCAGAAGGATATAAGGGAGGTGGAGCAAAGGTGCTTGACATGATATATACAGCAATGACAAAACAACTTTGTTTAGATTGTAGTGTGTCAGCATGCATGTGTGTGTGTGTGTGTGTGTGTGTCACTCTCAGAAATAAAGGTGCAAAAGCTGTCACTGGGGCAGTACCGGTTTGTACAATTTTGGTACCTTAAAAGAACATTTCTGTACTCGAAGTACATACATACATACATACATATTTGAACCTAATAGGTACAAAGGTGTACATTTTGAAAAGGTATCGCCCCAGTGACCGCTTGTGAACCTTTATTTCTGAGAGTGTACGGGTTTATCCTCTATTGTGGGAACCAAATGTCCCAACAAAAAAGTAAAACTTGAAAACTGTGCTGTGAGTGTGGGTCTCTCTGTGTGTGTGTGTGTGT